>CM038230.1:99809719-100117401 GCA_021442155.1 Cymbidium sinense | reverse complement strand
TCACGCTTAGGTCGGATACTTTTAGTCGAGCGAAGAACTATCCAGATAATCAATTTTTCTATAGAAGGATGTGAGTCCTGATGCTTTCTTCCTAGGCTGATTGTTGTAAAATGATGAGAACTTTAAGTTGTTTGATGTTCGCTATGCTGACAGTGACTTACCCGGTGGATACACCACTCTTGGCAGATGTGAGTCTGCACCCTTTCTCCTTGAGTTGGCCACTGAATACATATGAAAATTATCTTCTCCAGGGTTTTGGATAAATCCCTTAGTAGCCCCTTTCTCTGTGGGCACTCTACTTAGATCACATCTTTTGCAAACCCATTTAGACACTATTCAGGTTACTTTTGGATTGGACAGTCCTCCTTTCCTAATAACCACCCCTCTGGTTAGAAAATTTGTTCAACAGATTTACAGATTCTCCTTTAGTTCAATAAATTTGAGATAAGTCTAGGCTAATATAAGCTCCTTCTCAGTATGATCCCTCACAAACTAATAGGGTCCACGATAAGTAAAACAAAATAAATAAATTAATGAATTAAGAATTGTCCCCTAGTACCTTTTCCCAAGCGAGCATCCTATCTTTAGAGGCGTGCATAACTCTCTATAGGAATTGCCTGACTACTCTTGAGTAGAGATAAGTCCCAGGTTGATACTCTCTCAGTAGTCACTCTTAGGTGGGGTTCAATCTATTTTGCCACAAATAGGTTACCCCAGCAGTCATTTCACTTTGGAAGATATAAATCTAATACACATTCTTTCTTTCATGATTATAATGTGAGCGCCCAGGTGGTTGACATGTTACCTTGCTAATATGTTGCCCAAGTGGTCTTCTATTCAGGAAAGATGTGAGTCCCCATGCTTTCTTCCCTGAATCAACCATTGCAAACTGAAAGGTACCCCTTGGTTGGATAGTTCTCCCCTCGGCCAAGAAGCTACTCCCTTTAGATTGGTAAATCTGAAGTAGATCAAGGCCAACACTATTCGATTATAGTCATCGCCACGATGGGATCCATCAAATATAATTAAAATGAAATTAATTTTGACTATCTTTGAGCTGATTTAAGTCCCCAGAGGCATTCACTCAGAAGAGGTGGGTTGGCATGTTACCTTGCTAATGTGTCACCCTTGGTTCATTGAAAGATGAGTCTCGCTTTTATTCTTGACCATTGCAAAATGAAAACCTTTCGTTGGATAGTCCTACTATGTGGTTGGTAGAGTACCCCTTTGGATTTTTAAGTCTGAAGTAGATTAAGGCTGGCATGGCTCTTACTCAGTGCAGTCCATCGTAAACTGACAGGGTCCATCCCAAAATTCAAAATTTTAAATTCTAAAATAAAATCAACCCTCCTCCCCTAGTGGAGTCAAACCAAACAAACAAAATAAATCCAATCAACCTCCCTAGTGGAGTCAAACCAAATTAAACAAATCAAATCAATCAGCTTCACCTCAATGAGATGCAAATCTGTCTAGTTCTCGCAATGGAACCAATTCAATCCAACTTGAACTTGCTCCCTTAGAGGAGAGTTCACATTTTCATCCCCAGTTGATCCCGAATTCTAATCCCTCCGCGGATTTCATAACCTCTTATCCCTAGTGGATGACTTGAATTTGTTCCCCTAGTGGAGAGTTCACATTTTTCATCCCCAGTGGAGCACCAAATCATAAACCAACAAATCAAATCAATTTCTTCCAAGCGAGACACAAATCAAATCAAATCTCTCATCCCCCAGTGGATGACTTGAACCTTTTTCCCTAGTGGAAGGTTCACATACTTAATCCCTAGTGGATTCCTCCTTCACTATCTTATGTTGTTGACATAAGTAGAGCTGCATTGCACTAAGATTTTTGATTTTTTCTACACCTTGAGTTTAGGAGTAGATCATTTTTATTAGTGCTTGTGATCATTCGATGTTGATGATCATCTTGGTCAACACCAATACGTGCGGTATGCCTTGTTAGTCGCACCACACCTATTGGGCAACCTTTGTTGACCTCACTTTTGGAGTGAGCTCTCAACTTCTCCATCTTATATATAGGACTCCTCTATACATTAAGAGTTCCTTAGCTTTAAGACACTTCTAGTGATTAGGTGAACACTTAACCTAACCCTAGAGAATTAGAAGAGTTAGCCATAGGAATAGGTCATGCCTTAAGGGTATTAGGAAAACTTGCCTACCATATTGCTTGAACCAAATCCTTACTTCCTTCTTTTAAGTCAAACTTAAAATTCAAATAAAATTCAAATTCAAATAAATTCTAAAATCCAAATCATGAATCAATTTCAAGCTATTGAAATCCATGATCAATCCTAAATCCAAAATCTTTCCTAAGCCCTCTTGATTTCATCTTAAGGACTTAGCTCAAATCAAATCCCAATCACTTCAAATTCAAAAGATTTTCTCATAACCCATTTATATTCTCATTTATATTAACAAATATAAATGAAATATAAATTCAAATAACCAAAACTAAATTCAAAACTCAAATCCAAATATAACCAAAGTATAATTTACCTCTTTCAAGTCAAATCCTTGAACTCCTTCAAACAAATCCAAATCAATTCAAAGCTTAAAGATTTTCTCATAACCCATTTATATTCACTTATATTCACAAATATAAATGAAATATAAATTCAAATAACCAAAACTAAATCCAAAATTCAATTCCAAATCCAAAATCTTTCCTAAGCCCTTTTGATTTCATCTTATGGACTTAGCTCAAATCAAATTGAAATCACTCCAAACTCAAAAGATTTTCTCATAACCCATTTATATTTTCATTTATAATCACAAATATAAATGAAATATAAATTCAAATGACCAAAACTAAAATCAAAACTCAAGCCCAAATCTAACCAAAATCCAACCTAAACTCTTTCAAGTTAAATTCTTAAAATTAGCCAAATCATCTTCAAATCAATCCAAACTTTTGGATTTTCTCTTCAAACAATCAATCTTTCAATCACAAACCAAATATAAATATAAACTTCAATTATCAAACCAAAATCAAACTAACCTAAGTCAAACCCATATTCACCCTTTTGACTTGAAATTGTCATGTGAATCAAAACCCATTTGACTCCAAATCACTTGCAATTGGATTTGTATTTCAATCATAAGTCCATATGTGAGTTCAACCAAACTTGAATCAAACCTTGATCAAGCAAATTGACCACTTAGGCTCACTTGACCTAAAGTGACCTAAAACCTTTTGAGCCAAATTCTAATCCTACCCAAATTGGATTGAACTAATCTAAGCCTCACATTGTGAGCAACAATCATCCTAGGATGACCAATCACTCAAAATGGGTCAAACCAAGTCAAACCTAACCTTTGACCAAGTCAACACTTAGCTCAAATGAAATTGAAACTAGCCAAAATCCACCATAGGCCAAATTGATTGAAACCATTGATCTAAACCAATTCATAATCAATGACTGGACTTGACCAAGTCATCAGCCAAACTAGCCAATTGGCCCTTGAAAGTTGACCTAAAAATCAAAATGGGTCAAATCTTGATCTAAGCCAAATTGATTGCAACCAATGGCCAAATTCATTCTAAATCACTTGTTGAACTTGACCAAAGCTTCAATTGGCCAACTAGACCCAATTCACCATGAACCCAAGTTGACATAAAAGGTCAAATCAACTTGAAATTAAACCAAACCATAATTGATTGAAACTAAAGCTTGCAATACATTTCAAATGATCAACCAAGCCTAAACCAACCCATGACCTAACCAAATTGGGTCAAATGGGTCAAATTGGCCAACTTGACCCATTTGACCTAAGTGAACTCAAATGAACCAAAACCAAATCTAAACCTAATTGAACCAAACTAATGATACCAAAATACTTCAAATGGTCATTTGAACTTAACCCAACCCTTAGTTTGACCTAATTTGACCAATTGGTCAACTTGACCCAAGTTGACCCATTTTGACCTAAATGAGTTGAGCCAAACCATATCAAATCAACTTGAAATTTGGCCCAACTTATTTTTGAAACATCTCAAATCTTCCAAAATCAAAATCAAGGCCAAATGACCATTTTACCCTTAGGTCAGAAGGTAACCTATGGCCAAATTCACTTGGAATTTAGCCAATTCCTTCTCGTGGCCACTTGGCATTCTCCTAATGGACCACATGGATGCTAAGGAGGGTGGTGAACATGACCCAATGGGTTTGGGTTAGCCATGACCAAGGTGACACCCTCAATGGAAATTCTCCACTTGATCACTCTTACACTCACACAGCATGTGCACTTCCTCTACTCCACTCCTCTGCCAAAATTGAAGCACATGGACTCCCTAACAACCAAAATAACTCAATAAATCTCCTCAATTTGATCAAAATGACAAGATGGCTCTCGACCATCCGATCCAAGTAGGGGGAGATATATTCCCCTTTATTCCAAGTCAAAGCACATACTCTGAATTCAATTGAGCTATGGTGATCAAAGGCAAGCATCCATAAGATTCCTGAGGTCATTTCCAAGCTTCCTAAATATCTCCTTCTCGATTTTGCTTGTAAAAATAGGGAGGTAAAAATTCCACTTCACTCAATTCTCTACCAAACCTAAATTCACTATGCAAGCACCATCAAGGAAGTAAGTCGAGCTCACCCAAAGCATTTCCCAGGCATCCAAGCCATAGGAAGGGGGATTTCGATCAAAGCCACAAGCCATTGATGGGTAGCTTGGTCAACCCACACATCCACTTCAAATTGAAGCTTAGAACTTTCAACAGAGCTTTGTCTCCACTTGATGAAGCTACCTCCTCCATTGGAAGTGCCGGTGATAGCCTTCGGTGAGGTATGACTCAAAACCGATCCTCCATTAAAAATTGCTTTATATTTTGTGAAAAGAATTGCAATCCCATTAGATCCTAGCCATTGGATGTTCTTCACTACACCTCTTGATGGTGTGGGGTGAATCTTAGCCTAATCCGAGCTTAGGTGAGCTCGAATCAAGCCATGGAGGATGGATAGCTTCTGTCTCCCGTAGCTTAGGCAGGGATGAATCATGGGCCATCCATCTTGCTAGTTTTGGATGGACGGCCCTGATCAGGACAAGTAGATCCATTGATTTAAATCCTTTAAACCATGGGATTAACCCCATCCTGTCGGATGACCCAAAGCGCGTGTCGCCACGTGTGTGACATATGACAACTTAAATAATTAATCCTGTCATGCCATGCGAGATTAGTTAATTGATTAGGTAGTTTAATTATACATTAATCACAAAAACTTCATAAATTCATAACTAAATGTAGAAAATCCAAAGAGTGCAAACTCAAGTTCATTTTAAAGATGATTCACAAGGGAATCCAATAAAATTATTTCTAATTAATTTTGAACATTAAATTTTCCTTAACTATGGTTTAATTAAAAATTGAATTACATTAATTAATCTCAAATTACTTCATTAATTAATTCCAAATCTCTCATACATGTTTAGTGGGATGACTTCTGCCTCTCCTAATTTTTTTGAGATTTATTAATGAGTTAATTAGGAAAATTAATTAATGAACTGCTAATCACCCCTTAATGTAATTTAGAGTAATTAAGCATGTGAATAGTGATTTAATCCATTAATTGAGATAATTAAATATTGTTTAAGTAAGGAGGAGGTTTATGGAATGGGTTTGGGATACTTTCCTTAAGTTATTCCATAAAGCCCATTTCTTTCTTAATCCAAACATAATTACGGATTAATCCACTAATGATATACTTAATTAGCCTAATCAAACTTTCAAAACCAATCTGAACTTAATCAATCTCTTGCTGGATAGATCCTTAGGTGTTCAAGAGCCTAAGGTAAGTTTAAGAAAATCATATCCAACTCACATGTGTGGGAGGGTTATGAAAGTACTTAATGAAAACCCTTTAGCTTAATTAATCAATAATTGTGAGCCAATTGCATTAGGCCCCTTTCTTTCTTAGGTGCATTGCTGATTTAATTTCCATATGATTGCATATCATATGTTGGCTCATAATTGTTAGGTTAATTACGTTAAAGTGGTGTAGGAAAGGGGTAATTAATGGATTTAATTCATACCTTAACCTAAACAAAATATAAAATCAATCTAATTCTTCTAAAATTAAACTAAACTAATTCACACATGAGGAAAATGGGTTAGGTCTAACAAACTCTTTCTCACAAATCATTTTCAAATCAGATCAAAAAAATAAAAATCTCTTTAAAGAATTTTGATTCACTTTAAATAATCTTATTTCATAGGATTGTCCTTAGGAATTAATTAGGGTGAATGAAGTTATAAGCTTACATCACTTTATTTCTTTCCAAGCATGCTAAATGTTATTTGTCACATGAAATCATGCATTCATGTCTTTTGAAAAATCAATTAAATAAAAATATTTCCTTTTATGTCAAATTGCATGTTTTGGTAAAGTTAAGAATATGAGTGACTATTATCACTATTAAATTATAATTATTATTATTTTTAAAACCTATAAATTAAATGTTATAAATGAAGGCATGCTACTTATAACTACTTATAAGCTTGCATGTGATCACAACATAAAATGTGTATTGTGCGATTTTTCTTCTCTCCTCTTAACATAAATTTGAATAAGATTTGCAAAGTGTATAATTCATTTGAAAAGAACATAACATTTGCTTAAATCCATTCCTATCAACTTTTATGTTATGATTTAAGAAGGATCTTCACATTTACACTTGTAAATTACATAACCAAATCAAACACAAAATATTTTGCATGACTCTTCTTCCATTTATTTATTTTTGTATTTCTTTTTGTACATACACATATATTTAAGAAAAGTGATATATTAGCCTGGACATTTCGGGGTTGCGAGACTTTAAGTAGTCCCAAGTAGGTCTTGTACCTTACACCCCTAGTGTAGAAAATAATGGTGCCGTACTCACTTATTTCTTTCATACATGTAAATGTGCATTTGATTAATGGATAAAAGAGTCTCTCTCTTCTACTTAATAAAAAAACATGCATTCATGGAATATCCAAATTTTCATAAACAACATCTCTTAGCATTCATCATCAAAGTGTGCTAAAGTCTGCATTTGCATGTATAGATATGCTTAGGATCATTCATCATGCTGGAAAGAAATAAATGATTGTGTGTTATGTGATAGTTATTCACTATAACTAATTTTAAAATGCCTTTCTTATTGAATATGTTTATTTAGAGTAAATCTAAACTTAGGGATAATTAAAACACATAATAAAACATTCACTAAAGAAAAATCATTAATGAATCTACCTTAGAAATTACTTAAGGTTGGGATGAAAGAGAAGTTCTCTTCTCCTTTCTTCTCTTTACAACATTTAGTAACTAAGTGTAGGTTCATTCAAACCAAATAAAAACATCAAATAAAATTGATAAATCAACTAAATCATTTAAAATGAAACCACCCTATAAGTTGAATCCTTCACACTTAGAAAATTCAAACCTTAAAGCCTAGCTAAGACATGCCACACAAGCTTTAAATGACACACACATTTTAAGTCACCATTTTAGCTCTATGTTAGGCGGTGCATGGTTTGATGCTGATTTTATTTTATGATATAATGTTTTAGACGATGTTAGGTGTATGTGCGTAGACTAGATTATATGATCTTAGTCTAATCATTATCTTCTCAGGATTTTGCTTAAGGGGTTGTAATAAAAATATAAATACTTTTCTTGTCGGGTTGCTTATACCCCTAAGCATAATCCAAATTAGGATAGGTAGACTTGGTTATCCATGTGTGGGGTGTTAAGTTCAACTTATTCATATACATACTTGGATTGTGTGGTATGTTTAGCTAATCTCTATTTTGCAAGTTTAGTTATATTTGTCTTTCCCTTTTTCATGTAATTTTGCAATTAAGATCTGGAATGAATGTTATGGGGGATTAGGATGAACATTGGTCATAAGACCAAGTCTTATGCACCATGTGAAACCTTGGAGCAAGCTACATCTAAACAAACTAAAAGAAGGAAAGAAATGGAGAAGGAAAGAAAAGGGTAAGAAGAATGAAGAATGAAGACCCCCATAACATGAATTCATTTTAATTGTAATTATTCATTTGTAATCCGGGTTGTATAAGGGTAGAGCTCGGCTACCCATATTTTTATTTTCGAGTTTGTGTGGTGGAACCTGACCACATTGACCTCTTATTCTTTTACGCTAGCTTTATAAAATTATTTGATGTTTATTTAGCTTGTGAATTAAGATGGCATGATTTTCTTAGTTTCTTCATTGATTGATGAATGGTGTGGATACAATTAGGCTCTTATGGAAAAATAAATTTTCTATCCAATTAATCAACTCAAAATTAAAATTAAATAACTCATAACCTCAACAAAAGCCTAGGACATAAATCAAGATAATAAAAGATTTAGCAAACCCTTAGTCGATGTTGTATGCCTCTCATGCATAAAAATCATCTTTCAATCTTGCTTATGGAGGGCTTCCACCTTTGCTAGAGAATATGGCTTGGCCTTTGAGTGCCATGGTAGAAACACACCTCTTCTTGCTGATTTGGCCCATAACCAATTTCTCATGCATTAGATATATGAATCCCATAGCCATGTCAAATAAATTATCCAAAAATTAAAATAAAACATAACAAAATTTACCTTAGATTTAAGTCATTATTCATGCCCTACATGATCAAGTCTCTTAAGGAGTGTGTTTAAGGACTTAGTCTTCTTTCTGAATAAATAATAGCCTAGCTATCTTGCAAAAGTATAAGACTTGACTACATGTATTTAAAATCGTAGTAGGAGTTAGTTGATGGCCAACCCCAGGCGGTTGTAAGTGCAACAATCGAGTGGTTTATCTTCTCTTATGGAGGTAAACCATATACTCATTTTCACCTTAGGTTTAGGTCATGCCTTGGCCCTCACCAAAGCCCCCTAGATTTAAGATCCAGGTCACTGTTTCCCTTTACGGGCTACAAGCATAAATCCTCACCTCTTAGGCATTTCCATAATCTTATTTTATGGAATTATAAGCCTCAGATTTTTAATAAAAATTTAACTCAAACATATAAATTCTCTTTAAATTTTAAAAATATAAAGCCCAACCATAGGATAGTTTGGGATGCTTACTAGGCTTCTGGTATCATGCATCCCTACTTATCTCCTTTTTTAGTTGATAATAACTCCCTCCTTTTGATCCCACTTGATCTTCCAAAAATAACCAATTTGTTGATAGTCCTATCTTTGAAATCTTTGGAGATAATGATCATTTACCTTAATCAAGAGTATTATTATGGAATCTCATTTCTTAAGATGTAATTAACTCTAGGGGATTGCTCCATAGGGAACTTAATGAACCTGATTTAAAATAACCCTACTTTACTTTTCCATGTAAAGTAGAGGAATAATCTCTAGTACATTCAAAGACCCATTATCCTCAGGAGTCTTTATTAGGTAATTAGGTCCATTATAGGATAATGACTTCTATCTCTTAAGATAGTACATCATTCCTCATTGTCATACCCGATCACCCTAATAAGTATATCTGTGGATCTATATGGTGTCCAACTAGCGTATTTTATTTTCATTTATTTCAAGATAGATGAAGATAAAATATTCCATGCCCATAAATTAGTTGTTCTCTCCGCGATGGTTCACTCGGCTTCTTCAGGGAAGGCTACCCCAGATTCGGGATAGTCTCCTTACCTTTGAGATAGTCTAGTTCCCATCTTACTCCTGAGAACTTAGCTCTGTAATAGATGTCGCAAGATCAAGCATCATGTACACATAACCAAGTAGATGGAGGTAGTCTCTCAGGTTGTAGTAGAGGAGTCACCCAGGGTAGTTTCTCCTCTGATTACATATAATAAGTTTCATCCTCTTTCTAGATCTGATGGAGAGGAAGATGTTAGGAGGATTACAATGTCACCTTGACATGTAGTTCACTATGAGGAACCTATCAGAGATAGGAGGAGGTCCTATGCTAGTTTTAGGATAGTTCTATGCCAAGTTGGCAGGGCTTATGGCGTCGAGTCCAAATCATTGATTTGATGATCATTTCCGTAGTGTAGGCTAGTATATCTGACAAGAGAGGGCTAGGGAGGCCTGTGTATCATACTAGCAGAGAGAGAGGTGAAGGTATGCCATATAGTTAGCTACCTCCATGAATTTCCGTCGATCTGCCCATCCTCTTGATATCATGCTCTTGTGATTATCCACCATGGGAGGAGAGCTCACATAGAGAGTCGTTGTCTCCATCACACCACTCTCCATATGCGCCATCACTAGTAGTCCCAACCTATAGTTTCATCTAAATCATGAAGGCAACATCGGGAAAAGAAATCCCAGGTGATCAATATGACCAAGAGATCCCATTTCATCTACACCACCGACAAAGCGGTGAGCTTTCTGCTCAACCTCCTACTTGATTCGGTGAAGAGGTGGTGATCTCATAGCATTGTGATGCCATCACCACCACCACTCAACGATCATGGATGTAGCGGCAAGGGAGAAGGAGGATTTGTTTTCATGGTGATAGATTCTCCCCGGAGTGGCACTCCACTCATGGAAGATGACAGCCATGAGCATGTATCCTCTAGTGAGCATAGCCCTCACAAGATTAGTATTCTAATAGCAGGGGAGTCAGATGTATCTTTGTTCATGAACATGATCCCACCACCGGTCAGCCACAAGATTTTGTGCTTGCACAGTTGGACCGCTCCTTAGATGATATCGTAGCTCAGTTTCTCACTGAGAAGAAGGAAATTTTAGGGTATGACTAGTTTGGCCTAGAGGAAGATAAGGTTAGCTTTGATCCCAATGAAGATGATTTGTTGGAAGACTCATAAGAGGTGCATATGGTTGACACCAGGGGTTCCCTCCTTCAGTTCAACCAGAGTTTGGAAGGTGTTGCAGTCAAATAGGATGATACTACCTATTCGACCCAACACCTCCTTCAACTCAAATAGAAGAATGATCATATTGAAAAGATTGGAAAGAGGCTTAAAGATTTGCTAGCTGCAGTTCTTACACTTTAAAAGCAAGCTCTAGAAACACATCCTACTATTATGGAGACTGGTTTGCTTGAGCTACTACATATCTTGGATCAACCTAAGAGTTCACCTCTAGTAGAGCAGGGTAACACTAGCTTGTATAGGAAGGTAATGGACATTACCTCCATACAAGAAAAAGATATTAAACTCATGGTTATACAAGAAGTGAGAGAAGCATTGGCACAAGCCTGAGGTAGTTCATCGGTTCTAAAGGGTAGACCCTACCTTGAGGAATTTGATACTATCTAGTATCCTAAGGGTTTTGTGCCTACTTTTTTCAAGAGTTTTGATGGCGTGAAACCCACCATATATAGCACTTCCTATTGCTATCTGGTGGCAATGCATTATTGTTCTATCTTTTATCGTGATTTAGCATATGATTGATACGAACTCCCCATTGATTGATGACTTTTACTAGTTGGTAACTCTTTATTAAGAGGTTTCAAGCTCAAAAAAGGTAATTGGGTGATCTTTGTAGCTCAATATTGCCCAGTCCCTCATTGATTACATTTACATCTGATGACATAATTTGAGTGAAATCACACATTATGAACAACATGCCATTGAAATTTTACTAAAGAATATTGATGGCCTGGTCACCTTCATGCTTAAAGATTTTACCATCAAGATATTTGAGAAGCTAATCAACAAGCTAGCTAGTCTATAAGGAGAGGCCACCAGTTGCCTTTTCAAGATCAATCATCAAAGCCAAAGCTATAGAAAGCCTATGAAAAGAAGCCAAGGGCAGTAACAACATTAGACAAGGGAAGATAGATCTGAGAGACCTCGGCTCCACATCACTTCCACCTCCTTTACCACTACCTTGGCCATCCTACCAGCCATTGCAGTAGCCTCCACGACCTTTGTTGCCTCTTCCTCAGCCATACTCGAGGTACATCACCTATTATCCACTACTCTTTTGGATAAATTAAACAAAACTTATTTATTTAAGAGGAAGGTAGTCAAGAAAATCTTTATGAACCTCTTAAAGAAACTTGATTTTCAGCTACCAGAGCCTAGAATGCCAGAGGAAGTGGGCAGAAGTAATGATCCTAACTTTTGGCTTTACCACCGCATGCTAGGCCAAATTTTGGAAGATTGCTTTACATTTAAGGACTAACTTGAGCATATATAAGCCTCATAGTTATAGGAATATCTAATGGAACAACCATCCGGTTTGTTAGGGTAATCCTTTGGGATACATGTGATCCTCTCAAAATAAAAGAAGGTTGGGATATCTCTTTATCCCGAACCTCTAAAAGATTATTTCAAAAATCAAGAAACTTTCCTTGCAGTGCAGGCGGCTCAAACCTCAACATCAAGGAAGGTTTGCAAGTTGCCAATGACAACTTGGGAAAGTGGGAGCTCGTGCGTGCCATACTTAGCCGATAAGTAGCACAACCACGTTGACCTCCATTCCACCATTGTAGCTACTTCTAGCTCTCTTCTTCTAGTAGACATCTTGTCGATGGATGAGGGCATCAAATCCTCACCTCACTTTACTAGATTTTTTACTATGTACCTCCTTCTAAATCTAAGAAATCAAGGAATAAAGCTAGTTTGAATTACATCATGTTCGATGGGTTGTCTTATACTCTTTAGAAAACTCTTCAAGTCTTAATAATAATTATAACAACTCTGATCATTCTCTTTCTAATTCAGAGATGGACTTCCCTTCTCTGAATACTACAGGTTCACCTCTTGAGATAGATTTGGAATCATATGATTTTGAGAGTCCTATAGGAGAAGCTGTAGGTGAGTCTAATGAGCAGGTAGAATCTTCCACTAAATTACCACTAGAGATCACCAAAGTTAACCTCCATAGTGACAAGGTTCTACCTCTTAGGGCAGCACTCAAGATAAGGAAAATAAGTCATTGGTACGAATGAGGAAGAAGCCCCTCCACAGGATGCTCCACCCATGGATATGCTTATGGAGGATCCAGTTGATTATAATGTCCGCTCACCTAAGAAAGTTGCCTAAACTAAGTATATATGATGCCTTTGTCTTAGCCAAAGAGATGAGGGAATCATTAATCAAGGCTCTTCTTGATCCAGAGATATGCTTAGCTCAGTTGATGGCTATTGGAGAGGAGGTACATTATTCAAGAGGAGCTCAGGAAGTTACATTCATAGACAAAGACCTTCTTATAGGGGATATGGAGCACAATCGTCTCCTCTACATCACAGTGGATATGGGTAGATTCAGACTTTTTAGGGTTTTAGTTGATCCAGGTGCATCAGTGAAAATTATGAGTCTAAAGACCCTTGTTTATTTCAAGATTGACATCACTACAGTCCGAGGAGATTGGATTATGTTGAGAGGATATAATGAATAGGGCGAGAGGGCTTTAGGCTCCATAGTGTTACCATTGGAAATAGGCGACTGGAAGATTGAAGCCAGGTTTATATAGTTGGTTCAAATACATCATTTTGCTTTGCTAAGTAGACCTTGGATACATTAAAATAAGATGATTCCATCCTCCTTTTGCATCAAGTTTGAAGAGATGGAATCAATACTGTCAAAGGAGATGAAAAACCATTTTTAATTAGAGAGGTTGAGATATATGAAGATGCGACCTACTATATTCCTCAAAATCAGAATTCCTTTTCTTGTGAATTTGGTCAAAATTCAAATACAAAAGAAAAAAGAAGATGAAAATAAATAGATAAAGAAAAAGAAATAGAAAAAAAAAAAGAAAAGAAAAAGGAAAGTACAAGTAAGCAAGAAAAGAATACCAAGGAAGAGGCAGAGCCGCATGTTACATTCCACCTACAGTTTGTTCCATCATATGGACATATGGGTAGGATGACTCAACCTCCACCAGGTAAAGGTAGTAGACAAATAGGCAATTCTAGAGGTGGAAGATCCCCAGGTTGGCCGCCAACCAACTTAGGTTATGTTCCAGTTCATAGGAGTACTTTTGTATTCACATAGACTTGGAATCCAACTCGGAGGATGAGTCTCATGTGATTAGCATACCAGCCAACCCCTCTCAGCGGGTTTCATTAGAGGTGACACTTGAGTGGATGGATGAAGACCAGCCTCAAGCAAAGCATGAATGTATTGAATCAATTTATGTAAAACTAAGTTAGAACTTTAGCTTTAACCTCACTTTCTTCTCAAAGTTGAAGGTTTAGTAGTTAAGGAAGCCTAGGTCTTCCATGTCAAGCCAAAAGATTCCTATTGGGATCATCATTTTCAAGTCAAGTTGATGTAGAACTTGAGGATAATTCATATAAGATTTAATGGAATTACCTTTTGGTACTTTATGTTCATAATCTTGCAAAGAAAGGTTTTGATTTCTTATACATGGTGGTAGTCGAGTATTTCAAGATGATGTGGAACAACAAAGGATACCAATCAAGATTGGACTAGGATTCGATAGAGTCGATGACGATGATTACTGCTTAGTTGTCACCAATCATCTGGAGTTTGATAGCTTCTTCTCATACCATACTAAATCTTATGAGGAAGTGTGTTTAGAAACTTTAAATGATCCTGATGATCTTCAAATCAAAGATGCACCTCCAGAATTTGAAGAAGAAATCCATTCAACTATCGACAAGCTCAAAGAAATCAACCTCGGGATAGAAGAAGATCCATGTCTGACATACATCAATTCCAATGACTTAGTTAGGCTATTGATTGAGTTTAAAGATTTCTTTGCATGGAGCTATGAAGAGATGCTCAGATTATCTCTTGACATAGCAGTCCACAAACTAGCAATAGACTCTAATGCTAACCCTATCAAGTAAGCTCCTAGATGCATGCGATTAGAAATTGAACAACAGGTCATTTTTGAAGTCAAGAAATTGATTGATGATGGCTTTATCAGATAAAAAAAATATCCTACTTGGTTAGCCAGCTTTGTACCAGTTAAGAAAAAGAATGGCCAAATTCACATATGTGTAAATCTCAGGGACTTAAATAAGGCATGTCCTAAGAATTAATTTCCACATCATATACCAGAGTTAATGGTAGACATTGCCTCATCTCATGTAGTATTTTTTTTCATGGATGGGTCATCTGGCTACAACTAAATTAAGATGACCCTTGAGGATGAAAGAAACACTACTTTTTGAATCATGATCATAATCTATTGTTATAAGGTCATGCCTTGCCTTAAAATGCGGTGCCACATATATGATTGATCTTCAATGAACTCATTCATCATCAAGTTGAATGCTATGTTGATGATCTAGTAGTCAAAAGCAAAGAAAAGGAAGACCATGTCTTTGACTTGAGAGTAGTTTTCGAATGATTAAGATAATTCAACCTCAAAATGAATCTCTTGAAGTGTGTATTCAGAGTAACTTTAGGAAAGTTCCTTGGGTTTATTGTCTGACACCAGAGAATAGAAATAGACTTAGAAAAGATCAAAACTATCTTAGAGATGACACCTCCTAAAAGTCTATCTCAACTCATATCTTTTCATGGGCAGTTAGCATATCTAAGATGCTTGATCTCCAATCTATCGAGAAGATGCAAGCCATTTTCAGCACTTGTTAAAAAGGATGCTAAGTTCAAGTGGGATGACAAGTGCTAGCATTCCAGTTCTAGCAGCCCCTATCCTGGGCAAGCTACTTATCCTCTACAGTGCTGCATTGGATGACTCCCTTAGCACTTTGTTGGCTCAAACTAATGATGAAGGGAAGGAATGCTCTCTACTATCTCCCATCAGTCTAACCTATAAGAAACATTGCCTAGTTTTAATCTTTGCATCCTAAAAGCTATATCACTATATGCTTTCGCATAAGGTGAACTTGATTTCAAGAATTAATCCACTACTATATCTCATGACACAATTGACATTATCCAGAAGGTTGGCACATTGGTCCATGATTCTCTCACAGTTTGATATTACATTCATACCCCTCCATGCGGTGAAAGGACAATTTTAATTTCTTAGCACACCCACTTCGATTCCGCTTAGTGATGATCTCCTCGATGAACAAATCATGGACTTAGGGGAGGCTGACAATCACCGTTGGGAGATGTATTTTGATGGCGCAGCTTTCTTTCAAAAAGGAGAAGAACCACGATCTACTCTTCCAGGAAAGGCAGGGGTAGGAATAATTATCTTAACTCTACTATGTGATGAGATTCTCATACTATCTCCAATCCATGCACCAATGAAGGAGTATGAGGCTTTGATTGCGGTCAGTTAGCTATTAGTGTGTGTCAAAAGCATCAACATCTAGATTCTCTCGGTCATCAACCGATTCGGGTCTTATAAGGTTCTAAAACCTAAGCTTCATCACTACCATGAGTACACCATGATATTGTCAAATCCCAATTACCATCTACAAGGTCCCTCAAATAGAGACAATAGATGCTTTGGCCAAACTTGCCAAAGTTGAAAGATGAGTCCATTCCAATAAGGGTCCAAAACAAACAAGTCTATCCTTGATGTTGAACTCATCGAAACTTTCTTGAAGGGAGGTTGTGCCAATAAAGATGAGGAGCGATTGGAGGCAACCATTCATAGATTACTTGAACGTGCAAACTACACAGAAATCATCAGATGAAGCAGAGCTCTCTCACATGCTCTCATGACATGCTCGATGATCTTTTGATCAAATGTGGTTACACTTGTTTAGACAAACATGAAGCCCATAAGATTGTGAGATACATTTTAGTCTATGCGAGCATCAATTCGGTAAGATGAAAGCAAAGATCAAGAGACTAGATACTACCTTTGATGATCACGGCATGAATGTAACAAGGAGATGCCATCAATGTCAGGTATGCGATATGGTCCTTCATAAACCACCTAACATTCTACATCCTACATTGGCCTCATGGCCATTTGAGTGTTGGGGTACCGATATAGTGGGTCCTATCGATCCTCCTTCTTTCAAGGGTCATCAGTTCATCTTAACTGCCCCCCGACTACTTTTCTAAGTGGGTGGAGGCAATCCCATTAAGAGAGGTCACAACTCAGCATATGCTCTAATTTTTTATGAATCATATCATATATAAGTTCAGGGTGCCTTAAAAAATTATATCTGATAATGGTACTATATTCAAAAGCTCCAAGATCAAGAGCTTCACCAGGAGACACGGTATAGATTGGAGATACTCCACTATCTACTACCACAGGGCGAATGACCTAGTAAAAGTATTTAACAAAAATCTCATCTAGATACTAAAGAAGACATTCAACGACAACAAGTGATAGTGGCATGAGCATCTAGTTGAAGGTTTGTGGGAATATTGCACCACATAAGATCTCCAAACCAATCTATCCCATTCTCCTTAGTGTGTGGGTCTGAAGCTGTTCTACCATTAGAAGTTCAACTCCCATCACTAAGGATAACAATGGATAGTAAAATCATTATAGAGCATAATGAGACGTTATGGTTAGAAGAGCTCGAAGGTTTGGAGGAGAGACGCCTATAGGCATACCATAATCTTGAGTTATACATAGCCAAGATGATTCAAGCTCACAACAAGCTAGTCCGCCCTAGAGCTTTTCAAGTAGAGCTTGTTTATTTTGGTAAGGAGACCAATTGTTGCAAAAAGGGGAGGCAAGTTTGAACCCACTTGGGAAGGCCCTTTTGTCATAGAAGGCTACAAGGAGATCTTATCAACTTATTGATTGTAAAGGGGAGCACCCGATGCTTCCAATTAATGGGCTCTATTTTAAGAAATACTAGCCATAAATTATGTTTGAAAATAATTATCATCAAAATGAAATTTCAATTCATCAAAATATTCTCTTCATTCGAAGGATTGTTTGCTTGTTTGTGAATCCACCTTGATGTGTTTAGGGTAGGTGTCAGAGAACTTGAGAGGCATCCTATCCCTCTTTCATAATACAAACATAAATTGAACATGATTCCCCAACATTACTAGAATAGGTGTGAGAGAACCCAAGAGGCATCCTATTTTGACTAGCATAACTAGGATATGTGTAATAGAACCTAAGTGGCATCCTGCCCTCTTTAAACACAGACACAAACACATATCACATTTCTCAAGCCATTTTGATGTGGAGCAAGCCCATGGCACTCACTCATTAGGCTTCGTTGGGCTAACATGCTACCTTGCTAGTATGTCACCCTAGTGGTCACTTGTCTGGCGGATGTGAGTCCCCACACTTTCTTCTTGATTTGACCATTACAAACCAATGAGCGCCATGTTAATTTGGTAGACCTCACTACCCCTCATATTGACTTTGTTTAAGAGATGTAAGCACATGCTTTCTTCTTCTAGCCATCATGCACTAGGTTGAGTATATGAGGTTTAGATAAGTCTAGTGGCTCCTTTCCTCTTTTACTACTCTTGAGTTGATATAAGTCCCCAATGCATTCACTCAGTCACCCTAGGTCGGATAGCGTCGAGCCAAGATAAACTATCCGATAATTAGTTTTATTTATAGGAGGATGTGAGTCCGATGCTTTCTTCCAAGGCGATTGTTATAAACCAATGGGCACTTTAGTTGGTTGATGTTCACTATGTCGACACTCACCGGTGGATACACCACTCTTGGCGATGTGAGTCCCAAGCTTTCTCTTGAGTTGGCCGAATACCTATGACATTATCTTCTTCATGGTTTTGGATAAAGCCCTAGTAGCCCTCCCTACACTCTACTTGGATCACATCCTTTGACCCCATTTAGACACTACCGGGTTACTCTAGGATTGGGCGGTCCCCTTTCCTAGTAACCACCCTTGGTTGGAGAATTTGTTCAATGGATGCATGATTCTCCCTTTAGTAAATGAGATAGGTCTAGGCTGATATAAGTTCCTTCTCAGTATGATCCCTTGCAAACCAACATGGTCCACGATAAATAAACATACAAATAAATAAATTTATTCACTTATGTATTAGGAATTCAAGCCCCTAACAACCCCTTTCCCAAGAAGGCATTCTATCTTTAGGACAGTGTCAGTAAAAATCTCTATAGGAAATGCCTGACTACTCTTGAGTAGAGATAAGTCCCCGGGTCGGCACTCTCTTAGTAATCACCCTTAGGTCAGGTTCAATCTATTTTTCCATAAATAAGTTACCCCGACAGTCATTTTGCTTTGGAAGATGTAAGTCTACTACACATTCTTTTAGCATGTGATCCTGGCCGGCTAGCCCAGGTTGGGTTGATATGTTACCTTGCTAATGCTTCACCTTGATAGTCTTTTATTTAGGAAGATGTGAGTCCCCGTGCTTTCTTCTCTAAATTAACCATTGCAAACCAAAAGGCACCCCTTTGGTTGGATAGTTCTCCCTGGGGCTACCCATTTGGATCGATAAATCAAAGTTAGGTTGTAAGCGACATGGCCCTACTTAGGTCCAACACAAATTGTTGGGATCCATCAAATATAACTAAATATGAAATTAATTTTGACTATCTTTGAGTAGATTTAAGTCCCCCAGCGGCATTCACTCAATAGTCAGCCTAAGGTTGGGTTCAATTCATTGCCTCATCAATTGATCACCCCAGCGACTGATCCTTACTTTGGAGGATGTAAGTCTACTACGCTTTCTTCCTAGTATAGCTGCTGCACATCGAAAGGCCATCCCTTTGGTTGGATAGTCCTACTATGTGGTTAGTAGACTATCCCTTTGGATTGGTAAATCTAAAGTAGGCCATGCCTGACATGTCCCCTACTCAGTGCGGTCCATAACAAACCGACAGGGTCCATCTCAAAATTCAAAAATTAAAATCTAAAACAAAATCAACCCTCCTCTTTAGTGGAGCAAAATTAAACAAATCAAATCAAATCAATCAATTTTATCTCAGTGAGATGCAAATCTTTCTGATCTCCCTAGTGGAGTCAATTCAATCCAACCTACTTGCTCTCTTAGTGGAAGGTACATATCTTTTATCCCCAGTGGATTTCAAATTTTAATCCCCCAATGGATATCACAACCTCTCATCCCCCAGTGGATGACTTGAACTTGCTTCCCTAGTGAAAGGTTCACATACTCCATCCCCCTTTGCTCTCTTATGTTGTTGGCATGAATAGAGACACATTGCACTAATCTTTTGATTCCTTATCCACCTTGGGATTTGGAGTAGATCATTTCTGTTAGTTCTTATGATCGTTCGACATTTTTGATCATCTCGGTCAACACCAATACGTGCAGTGTGCCTTGTTAGTCACACCACACTTATTGGGCACCCTTTGTTGACCTCACTTTTGGAGTGAGCTCTCAACTTCTTCATCCTAGGCATAAGGACACCTCAAAACACTAAGAATTCCTTAGTCTTAAGATACTTCTAGTGATTAGGTGAACACTTAACTTAACCTTAGAGACTTAGAAGAGTTAGCCATAGGAATAGGTTATGCCTTAGGGTATTAGGAAAACTTGCCTACCCTATAGCTTGAACCAAATCCTTACTTCCTTCTTTTAAGTCAAACTTCAAATTCAAATCAACTTCAAATTCAAATCAATTCCAAATCAAATCTTAAATCAATTTCAACTTAATTGATTATCTCAAATCTTGAATCAAATCCAAAAAAATCTTTCTAAGCCTTTTGATTCCATCTTATGGACTTAGCTCAAATCAAACCTTAAATCAATTCCAACTCAATGGATTTTCTCAAATCATGAACCAATTCCAAATCAAATGATTGAAACCCATGATTGAATTCAAATCCCAAAAATCTTTCCTAAGCCATTTTGATTTCATCTTATGGACTTAGCTCAAACCAAATCCAAATCACTCCAAATTCAAAAGATTTTCTCATAACCCATTTATATTCTCATTTATATTCACAAATATAAATGAAATATAAATTCAAGTAACCAAAACTAAATTCAAAACTCAAATTCAAATCCAACTTATATCCTTCAAGTCAAATTCTTGAACTTACCCAAATCATTCTCAAATCAATCCAAACCTTTGGATTTTCTCTTCAAACAATTATTCCTTCAATCACATACCCAAATATAAACATAAACTATGATCACCAAACCAAAATCAAATTAACCCTAGTCAAACCCATGTTCACTCTTTTGACTTGAAATTATCAAATGAATTAAAACCCATTTGACTCCAAATCACTTGCAATTGGATTTATATTTCAATCATAAGTCCATATGTGAGTTCAACCAAACTTGAATCAAGCCTTGATCAAGCCAATTGACCCACTTAGGCTGACTTGACCTAAAGTAACCTAAAGGATATTTTTGAGACAAATTTTAATCCAACCCAAATTGGATTGAACTAAGTCTATTTTAGCCTCACATCAAGAGAAACAATCATCTTAGGATGATCAATCACTCAAATTAAGTTAAACCAAGTCAAACCTAGCCTTTGATCAAGTCAACACTTAGCCCAAATGAAACTCAAACTAGCCAAAATCCACCATAAGCCAAATTAGTTGAAACCATTGATCTAAACCAATCCATAATCAATGATTGAACTTAACCAGACCATCATTTAAGCAAAACTAAGCCTAATTGGCCACTTGACCTAAGTTGACCCAAGTTGACCTAAAAAGTCAAAATGGGTCAAATCTTAGTCTAAACTAAATTGATTGCAACCAATGGGTCAAATTCATTCTAAATCACTTGTTGAACTTGACCAAAGCTTCAATTGGCCAACTAGACCTAACCTAGCCCAATTGACCATGAACCCAACTTGACCTAAAAGGTCAAATCAACTTGAAATCAAACCAAACCAAAATTGATTGAAACCAAAGCTTGCAATACAATTTAAATGATCAACCAGGCCTAAACTAACCCATGAGCTAACCCAATTGGGTCCAATGGGTCAAATTGGTCAACTTGACCCATTTGACCTAAATGAACCTAAATGAACTAAAACCAAATATAAATAAATTTGAATAAAACCAATGATACCCATAAGCTCCAAATGATCATTTGAACTTGACCTAACCCATGGTTTGACCCAATTTGACCAATCGATCAACCTAATCCAAATTGACCCAACATGACCTAAATAGGTCAAATTGAACCAATTCAAATCAAATGAACTCCAAATCACTTGAAATTTGGCCCAACCCATTTTTTAATCATTTCAAATCTGTCCAAATCAAAATCAAGGCCAAATGACCATTTTACCCCTAGGTCAAAGGGTATCCTATGGCCTAATTCACATGGAATTTGGTCAATTATTTCTCAAGACCACTTGACATCCTCCTAGTGGTCCACTTGGACACAAAAGAAAGTGGTGAACATGACCCAATGAGTTTAGGTCAGCCATGACCCAACCCAAGGCCAAACCAACCCCTCTAATGAGAATTAAGCACTTGGATCACCCCATACACTCACCTAGAACATGGGAACTCCCTCTTTCCACTCATCTGCCTAAAATGAATCACATGGAGTGCCTAACAGCCTAAACTGATCAACTAATCTCAATAATTGATCAAAAATAACATTTTTAATCTTCACCATCTGATCCAAGGAGGGGGAGATATACTCCCCCTCATTCCCACTCAAATCATAAGCATTGAATTCAATTGAGCGCTAGGAATTGAAAGCAAGCTTCTCCAAGCCTTGGAAAGCATTCCCGAGCTCCCCCCATTTTCTCCTTCTTGATGCTTAAACTAAAACAGAGGATGCCAATCCAAATTTGAACTCACTCAACTCTCCATCAAATCCAAATTACTCTTGCAATCATCATGAAGAGACCTAGTTGAGCTTGACCAAGTGTTTCCCAAGTCACCAAGCCACGGGAAGGAGGACTTCGATTAAAGCTGATTTCCATTGAAGGGGAGCTTGATCAGCCAAGCCATCCACTTTAAATTAAGGCTTGATACCTTCAATAGGGCTTCGTCTCTACTAAATAAAGCTACCTCCTCCATTGCTAGTGATAGCCTCCGGCGAGGTATTGCTCAAAATTGTAGACATAGGAATTTTTGCTTGGTCCTTTGTGAAGGGAATTGTAATGCCATTAGATCTTGATCATTGAATCCCTTGCTTGTGCTTCCCCGAAGGTGTGGGGTGATTTTGAATTCCATTCAAGCTTGGGTGAGCTCGAATTGAGCGACGATTGATGGACAACATCCATTTCTTGCTGCTCGGGAAGAGATAGATCACACACTATCTGTTCCGCGTGATTGGAATAGATAACTATGATTAGATCACACATTAGCCCCTTTAATTTAAGGCTAAATCATAGGATTAATCATGATCGTTCGATCTTAGATCAGACGACCTATGGAGAAAGTGCGTTCGCCGCCAGCTGACACGACAACGAATGTGACAACTTCAATACCCTATCCCTTTGCACCATGTGGAAAGTGCGCCGCGTTAGCTGTCACATGGGCCAATGGGATTAAGGGGTTAATTAAGCTTAATTAATTCATTTTTAATGATGAAACTTTTAAAATTCATAACTAATTATAGAAAAATAAAAAAAATACAAACTCAAGTTCATTTTAAAGATAATTCAAAGGAGTATAATATAAAATTAAGTTTAATTGATTTTTAATAGTGACTTTTACTTAATTTGGGTTTTATTGGAAATCTAATTAGGCGAATTACTCCTTAATTACTTCAGCAAATAATTTCTAACTTCCTAGGATTAATTAGTGGGATGACCTTTGCCTCCCATGATTCTTGGAATTTATTATTGGATTAATTACATAAATTGCTTATTTCATTCTTAATCTCTCTCTTAATTAATTAAATGATTAATTAACCTATTAAATAGTGATAAATTTATTAATTAAGGTTGTTAATCATCATGAAATAGTGAATTTACTTAATGAGTGAGATTAGAATTTTTTTCCAAATCTTTTCCCTTAAGTTTATTTCATTTGGATAAAGACTTAATTAACTTGTAGATTGATTAATGATGTAATCACTTCATTAATTGGCTTAATTAATTAAACTCAAAAGTAAATTATTCTATAATTTAATTATATTAATCTTGGGTAGATTTTTAGGTGTTCAATAACCTAAGAGGCTTCAAAGGAAATTATAATCAAACTATATGTGTAGGATGGTTATGAAAGTACTTAATTAAATCCTTTAGCTTAATTAATCAATAATTGTGAGCCAATTACATTAGGCCTTTTATTTTATAAGTGCATTACTGATTTAAATTTTATGTGGTTGTATATCATATGTTGGCTCATAAGTACTTGTTTAATTTTGTTAAAGTGGTGTAGGTAAGGGGTAATTAATGGAATTAATTCACACCTTAACCTAAATAAAACATAAAATCATCCTAATTGTTCTAAAATTAAACTAAACCAATTCACACATGGGAGAAATGGGTTAGAACTAGCAAAATATTTTCACATTTCCTAAGTCAATCCAAATCCAAAAATAAAAATCGCCTTAAAAAATTTGATTCACTTTAATCTTATTTCATAAGATTATCTTTAGAAATTAATTAGGGTGAATGAAGTCACATGCTTACATCACTTTATTTCTTTCCAAGCATGCTAAATATCATTTTCCACATGAAGTCATGCATTCATATCTTTTAAAAAAAATTAATTAAATAAAATGTTTCCTTTTATGTCAAGTTGGATATTTTGGCTAAAGTTAAGAATATGAGTGCTATTATCACTATTAAATCAAAAATTATTTCTAAAACCTATGAATCAAAAATTATGAATGAAGTGATGCTACTTATAAGCACTTATAAGCTTGCATGTGATTATAACATAAGATGTGTTTTGTGTTATTTTCTTCTCTTCTCTTAACATGGACTTGTATAGGATTTGCTAAGTGTATAGTTCATTTGAAAAGAACATAACACTTTCTTAAATCTATTTCTATGCACTCCTATGTTATGACTTAAGAAGGATCCTCACATTACACATGTAAATTATACAACCAAATCAAACATAAAAAATCTTTTGCATGATTCTTCTCCATTTATTTATTTTTTATATATTTTCATGTATTTAAGAAAAGTGGTATATTAGTCTGACATCCGAGTTGAGGCTTTTAAGCGCCTAAGTACATCTTGTACCTTATACCCCGGTGTAGAAAATAATGGCCATACTCACTTATATCTTTGTGAAATATGCATTGTTAATGGATAAAGAATCCCTCTTTTCTATATATCAAAATCATGTATTCATGAAATATCCAAATTTTCAAATCACATTTCTTAGCATTCATCATCAAAGTGTTAAAACTTTGAATTGCATGTATATGCTTAGGATCATTCATATGCATGGTATACATGGTGGAAAGAAATAAATTGTTGTGTTTCATGTGGTAGTCATTCACCTTAATTAATCCTAAGATGCCTTTGTTATTGAATATGTTTATTTAGAGAAAATATAAACTTAGGGTTAATTAAAACACATAATTGTTGTGTTTTAAAGAAATAAATTGTTGTGTTTCATGTGGTAGTCATTCACCTTAATAAATTGTTGTGTTTCATGTGTTATTTTCTTCTCTTCTCTTAACATGGACTTGTATAGGATTTGCTAAGTGTATAGTTCATTTGAAAAGAACATAACACTTTCTTAAATCTATTTCTATGCACTCCTATGTTATGATTAAGAAGGATCCTCACATTACACATGTACATTATACAGCCAAATCAAACATAAAAAATCTTTTGCATGATTCTTCTCCATTTATTTATTTTTTATATATTTTCATGTATTTAAGAAAAGTGGCATATTAGTCAGACATGTTTTAAGGCTTTTGGCATACCTTATGCCCCGGTGAAAATAATGACTACTTATGTCTTTTATACATGTGAATGTGCATTGTGTTAATGGATAAAGAATCCCTCTTTTCTATATATCAAAATCATGTATTCATGAAATATCCAAATTTTCAAATCACATTTCTTAGCATTCATCATCAAAGTGTGTTAAAACTTTGAATTGCATGTATACGTATGCTTAGGATCATTCATATGCATGGTATACATGGTGGAAAGAAATAAATTGTTGTGTTTCATGTGGTAGTCATTCACCTTAATTAATCCTAAGATGCCTTTGTTATTGAATATGTTTATTTAGAGAAAATATAAACTTAGGGTTAATTAAAACACATAATAATACATTCACTAAAAAAATCATTAATGAATCTATCTTAAAAATTACTTAAGGTAGAGATGAAAGAGAAGTTCTCTTCTCTTTTCTTCTCTTTACAATATTTAGTAACTAAGGGTAGGTTCATTCAAACCAAATCAAATCATCAAACAAAATTGACAAATCAAATAAATCACTTAAAATGAAAACTCCCTATAAATTAAATCTTTCATCCTTAGGAAATTTCAACCTTAAAGCCTAGTAAAGACATGGTACACAAGCCTTAATTGGCACACACATTAGGCTAAGTCACCATTTTAAACTCTATATTAGGACGGTGCATGGTTTGATGCCTAATTTTATTTAATGTTGCAATGTTTTTAGACTGGATGTTAGGGTGCATGTGTGTAGACTAGATGATAGGATGATCTTAGTCTAATGATATGCTAGGGTATATAATAAAATATAATGCTTTTGTTGTGGGTTTATACCCTAAGCATGATCCAAACTAGGCTGGACTTGGTGACCCATGTGGGTGCTAAGTCCAAATTATTCTTTACTTGGGTTGTGTGGTATGTTTAGATAATCTCTATTTTGCAGGTTTAGTTAGATTTATCTTTTCCATTTTGATGTAATGTTTGTAATTGAAATTTGAAATGAATGTTATGGGGGAATTAACGTGAACATTGGTCATAAGACCAAGTCTTATGTACCATGTGAAGCCTTGGAGCAAACCCCATCTCAAGACAAATCAAAAGGAAGAAAGAAGTGAAGAAAAGAAAGAAATGAAGAAAGAAAGAATGGAAGAAATGAAGAAATGAAGAAATGAAGAATGAAGAAAGGAGACCCTTATAACATGAATTTTTTTAAAAAAATTGTAATAATTTATTTGTAATCTCGGTTGTATAAGGGTAGAGCTTGGCTACCCATTTTCTTTTTGGGTTTGTGCGGTGGAGCCCGACCACATCAGCCTCTTATTCTTTTGTTAATCTTATAAATTGATTGATGTTTTGTTTATGATTGCGTAATTAAGATGGCATGATTTTCCTAGTTTCTTCATTGTTTGATGAATGGCCTGGATGTGATTAGGCTCTTAGGAAAAAATAATTTTTCTATCTAATTAATCAACTCAAAATTAAATTTAACAACTCATAACCTCACCCAAAGCTTATGACATAAATTAAGATAATAAAAGGTCTAGAAACCCCTTAGTTGGATGTTATATGTCTCACATCATGCATAAAAATATATTGCTTCACTCTTACTAATGGAGGGCTTCCACCTTTACTAGAGAAAATGGCTTGACTTTTGAAAGCCATGGTGAAAATACACCTCCTTTTTTTTATTTTGGCCCATAACCAGTTTCTCATGCCTTAGGCATATGAAATCCCATAGTCCGTGTCAAATAAAAATGTCCAAAAATCAAAATAAAACTTAACAAAATCTGCATTAGATTTAAGTCATTATTCATACTCTTCATGATCTAGTCTCTTAAGGAGTGTGTTTAAAGATTTAGTCTTCTTTCTAAATAAACAATAGCCTAGCTATCTTGCAAAGCATAAGACTTACCTACATGCATTTAAAATCATAGGAGGAGTTAGTTGGTATCAACTAGTTGTAAGTCCAAATGGTGGTTTATCTCTCTTGTGGAGGTAAACCATATACCTATTTTTGCCTTAGATTTAGGTCGTTCATTTGCCCTCGCCAAAGCTCCCTAGATTTAGGACTAAGATTTCAGTTTTCCTTCGCGGGCTACAAGCATAAATCCTCCCATTTTAAGCATTTCCATGATCTTGTATAATGGAATTATAAGCCCTAGATTTCTAAAATAACTTCAACTCAAACATATAATTCTTCTCAAATTTCAAAAATATAAAGCCCAACCATAGGATAGTTTAGGATGCTTACTAGGTTTCCTAGTATTATGAGCATCCACTACTCATCTCCTTTTAGTTTCAATAATAACTCCCTCTTTTTGACCAATCCCACTTGATTTTTCCAAAAAATAACCAATTTGATGATAGTCATATCTTTGAAATCTTTGGACACAATGGTCATTTACCTTAATCGAGAGTATTCTTAAAGACTCACATTCTTTAAGATGTAATTAACTATGGGGGCTTGCCTCAATAGGAAACTTAACGAAATTGATTTAAAATAAACCCTACTTTACTTTTCTATGTAAAGTAGGGGAAAGATCTCTGGTATATTCAAAGATCCATTATTCTTAGGAGTCCTTATTAGGTGCTTAGGTCCATTATAGGATGGTAACTTCTGTCTCTCGAGATAGTGTATCATTCCTCAATGTCGTACCCGGTCACCCTAATGAGTACATCTGCAGATCTACGTGGTGTCCCAACAAGTAGACATTTTTCAAATTTCCAAAATTTAAAAAATAAACACCACATCCTCTTAAGACAAAGGAAGGTTGGGATATCGCCCTATCTCGAACCTCCAAGAAAATTATTTCTAAGATTAGAAAACTATCCTTGTAGGTGCTTGAGGTAGCTTAAACCTCCAACACTAAGGAAGGTTTGTAAGTTGCTAAGGACAACTTGAGGGAGGTAGGAGCCGAGGCGGCAGAACCTCTACTTGCAATAGTATAGTAGCATAATACCGTCGATTCCGACTCTTTCATAGTTGTAGCTACAATTCCTCTAGTCATTCTTCTTCTTGCATCATATTGTATCTCATGTGCTAAACTCCTGGTTTGGTTACTTTACTTGATTTCTACTTTGTACCTCCATCAAATATAAGAAATCAATGAAGAAAACTAATTTCACTTACATTTGTGTCACAGATCAATGAGTTTATTCCTATAGAAAGCTCTCAGAGTCTAATTAATAATAACTCTAATTTTGATCATTTCTCTTTTGATTTAAAAATAGATTGCCCATTTCTGAATCTTTCTGGTTTGCCCATTGAGATTGATTTTGAGTCATCTGACTCCATTGATCCCATAGGAGAAGCTATAGGTGAACCTGATGAACATGTAGAACTTTTCACTAAACCATCTCATGAAGTCACAGAAGTTAACCTTAGCAGTGGCAAAGTTCTACCTCCTAGGGTAGGACCTCAGGATAAGGGTAAGCAAGTAATTGGTTCTAGCGATCAAATAGCTCCACCACAAGATGCTCTGCCTATGGATATGCTTGCAGAAGGCCAGCCTAGAGTTGACTATAATGTCCTTGCTCACTTCAAAAAGTTGCCAGCTAAGCTAAGCATATATGGTGCCCTTGTCCTTTCCAAAGAGAAGAGGGAGTCTTTGATCAAAGCCCTTCTCAATCCAAAAATATGCTTAGCTTAGCTTACTGTTATTGGAGAGGAGGCATGTTATTCAAGAAAAGAACATGGAGTTGCTTTCACCAATGAAGACCTTCTTTTGGGGACAATTAATCACATCCGTCCCCACTACATCACAGTGGATATGGGCAGATTTAGACTCTCCAGGGTGTTAATTGATACAGGAGCATATGTAAATATTATGAGTTTAAAGACCCTTGCCTACCTGAGGATTGACATCTTTGAACTCTAAGGAGATCAGATGATGTTGAGAAGATTCAATAAGCAAGGCGAGAGGGCTTTAGGCTCCATAGTGTTTCCATTAGAGATAGATGATTGGAAGACAGAGGCCAAGTTCTACATAATTGATTCAGATATATCTTTTACTGCTTTGCTCAGTAGTCCTTGGATACATGAGAATAAGATGGTTCCATCCTCTCTACATCAGTGCATCAAGTTTTGAAGAGGTGGAATTGAATGCTGTGTTAAAGGAGACTTGAAGCCTTTTTCAGTTAAGGAGGTCAAGATATATGAGGATGTAACCTACTATCTTTCTCAAAATTAGAAAGTCTATTCTTGCAAACTTAATCAAAGTTCAAAAATAAAAGAAAAAGAGAAAGAATAAAAAGAAAAAAGAAAAAAGAAAAAAGAAAAAGAAAAACAAAATAAAAATACAAGTGAGCGAAAGCGAACGAGGAAGAAGTAGTCAAGTTGATTTCATTCATTCCTCCATATGAACACTTGGGTTGACTTGACCCCAAGTAGAGGAAGAGCATCCAAGGTAGTTCCAAGGTAGAAGACCCTTGTTGGTGGCGTAGTATATGTTCCTCATAGAGTACCCTTCTTGTTGACCTCACTTTTGGAGTGAGCTCTCAACTTCTCCATGTTAGACATAGGACTCCTCTATACACTAAGAGTTTCTTAGTTTTGAGGCACTTCTAGTGATTAGGTGAACACTTAACCTAACCTTAAAGACTTAGAAGGGTTAACCATAGAATTAGGCTATGCATTAGGGATTTAAGGAAACCACGTACCCTATAGCACAAATCCAGCTCATGTACACTATTTCAAACCAATCCAAATCAAATCTCAAGTCAATTCCAACTCAATTGATTTTCTCAAATCTCAAATCAATTCCAAATCAATTGAGTTTCTCAAATCCAAAATCAATTCCAAATCCAACTCCAATTCCAGATGATTGAAACCCATGATTATCTCAAAACCTTCCTAGCCTTAATATCCATAAGCTTAGCCAAACCCTTCTAATCAACCTAAAGCCAAGTGATTTCTTTATAAATCACTTACTCTATCATTTGTATTCACAACTATAAATGAAATTGACATCCAAATCATCCAAATCAAATGAATATAAATCAAGCCAAATTAAAACCTCTTTCAAACTTTACATACCTTGCCAAATTCATAATCAAATCACTCTAATTCACAAGATTTCTCATGGATCATTTATATTATCATTTATATTTATAAATATAAATGAGATATAAATTCAAATGGCCAAAATCAAATTGATATAAATTCAAAACTCAAATCGAAACCCAATTTATATCCTTTAAGCAATTTCTTGGTTAGCCAAATCATTCTCAAATCAATCCAAACCCTTGGATTTTCTCTTCGAACAATCACTCCTTCAATCACATGCCCAAATATAAACATAAACTACAATCACCAAGCCAAAATTAAACTAACCTAAGTCAAACCCATGTTCATCCTTTTTACTTAAAATTGTCAAATGAACCAAAACCCATTTACCTCTGAACCACTTATAATTGGATTTATATTTCTATCATAAGTCCATATGTGAGTTCAACCAAACTTGAATCAAGCTATGATCTAGCCAATTGACCCATTTTGGCTCACTTGACCCAAAGTGAACTAAAGGACCTTTTTGAGCCAAGTTCTAATCCAACTCAAATTGGATTGAACTAAGCCTATCCAAACCTCACATTGTGATCAACAAATCACCCTAGAATGATCAATCACTCACATTGGGTCAAACCATGCCATACTTAGCTTTTGACCAAGTCAACAATTAGCCTAAATGAGACCTAAACAAGCCAAAATTCACTAAGAGCCAAATTGATTGAAACCATTGATCTAAACCAATTCATAATAAATTATTAAACATGACCAAGCCCTCACTTGAGCTAAACCAAACCTAATTGGCCCTCCTAGGCCAAGTTGACCCAACTTGTCCTAAAAAGCCAAAATAGGTCAAATCTTGATCTAAGCCAAATTCATTGCAACCAATGGGTCAAATTCATTCCAAATTGATTGTTGAACTTGACCAAAGCTTAAATTGACCAATTAGACCCAACCTAGCTCAATTGACCATGAACCCAACTTGACCCAAAAGGTCAAATCAACTTGAAATCAAACCAAATCAAAATTGATTGAAACCAAAGCTTTGATATTTTAAATGATCAACCAAGCCTAAACCAACCCATGACCTACATTGGGTCAAATGGGTCAAATTGGTCAACTTGACCCATTTGACCCAAATGAACCTAAATGAACCAAAACCAAATCTAAACCAAATAAAACCAAATAATGATACCCATAGGCTCCAAATGATCATTTGAACTTGACCTAACTCATGATTTGACCCAATTTGACCAATTGGTCAACCTAACCCAATTTGACCCACATGGGCACCAAGGAGGGTGGTGAATATGACCCAAGGGGAGGCCAAACCAACCTCCCCAATCATTTTTGGACACTTGGCTCACCAAATTCACTCACCAATCACATGGGAAACCACTCTCCCTCACTTCTCCACCTAAAATGACCCATGTGGGATGTTTTGAAGCTCAAATCGATCAACCTATCCAAGCCATTGAGCTAAAATAATAAATCAACCATCCAATGTCGATCCAAATGGAGATATACCACCTCCCCACACACACACACCTCATTCTCACTCAAACAATAAGAAATTCATTCTTGAGAGCTCTAGGAGTCAAAGCCAAGCATCCTAGAGCTTTCCCCAGCCATTTTGGAGCACCTTTGCTTTCCTACTCTCAATTTTACTCAAAGCCAAAATAGGGGAGGTAATTTTTGAATCAAATTCACTCAATCCTCAACCAAAGCAAAATTAATCTTGCACACACTATCCTTGGACTAAGGTGAGTCAAAACAAATTGAATCCTGAGCTTCCCCATGAACGGAGCTAGGAGTTCAATCAAGACCAATCGCCATTGAAGAGGAGCATGGTCAACCAAGAAAATCAGTTCAAATCAAGTATGGATTTCTTCAACAGGGCTTCATCTCTACTAGACAAAGCTACCTCCTTCGTTGGAAGCATTTGTGATAGCCTCCAATGACGTATGCCATTGAAATTAACCTTGGAGAAAATTTTGCTTGGTCTTTTGTGAAGGAAATCATTTTGTCATGCGATCTCCATTATTAGATTTCTTGTGCTTCCCTAAAGGTGTGGGATGAATTTGAGCTCCATTCGAGCTTGGGTGAGCTCGGATTGAGCGACGATCGACAAATGGCATCCGTCTCTCACCGCTCAGGAGGAGACGGATCATAGACTGTCCATTCTGTGTGATTAGATAGAAAATTAAAATCAATTAATTTTGAACAGTGATTTTTACTAAATTTGGGTTTTATTGGAAATATAATTAGCAATTAATTCTAAAATTTTTGAGATTAATTGGTGAGATGACTTCTGCCTCCCATGATTTTCTTGGCATTTATTGCTTGATTGATTAGGAGAATTGCTTGTTTCATTCTTAATCCTTCTTTTAATTAATTAAATGATTAATTAGCATGTTAAATAGTGATGAATTTATTAATTAAACTTGCTAATCATTATAAAATAATGAATGAGCATAGAAAATGAGATTAGGACCTCTTTTTCAATCTTTTCCCCTAGGTTTATTTCATTTGGATAGCACTTAATCAATTTGCAACTAATTAATGGCTTAATCACTTCATTAAATAGTTTAATTAGTTAAACTAAAAATAAAATCATTTCAGAACTCAATCATTCAATTCTTGGGTAGACTCTTAGGTGTTCAATAATCTAAGAGAATTTCAAAGGAAATTATAATCAAACTACATGTGTAGGTGAGTTATAAAAGTACTTAATCAAACACTATAGCTTAATTAACCAATAATTATGAGCCGATTGCATTAGGTCTCTTCATTTCTTAGGTGCATTACTGATTTAATTTCCATGTGTTTGCATATCATATATTGGCTCATAATTACTTGGATAATTATGTTAAAGTTGTATAGGTAAGGGGTAATTAATGGATTTAATTCATACCTTAACCTAATCAAAATATAAAATCAACCTAATTGTTCTAAATCAAACCAAATGAATTCACACATGGGAGGAATGGGTTAGGTCTAGCAAACCCTTCTCATATTTCTTAAGTCAAATCAAATTAAAAGATAAAAATCTCCTTAAAGAATTTTGATTCATTTTAAATGATCTTATTTCATATGATTGTCTTTAGGAATTAATTAGGGTGAATGAAGTCATGTGCTTGCATTCCTTTATTTATTTTCAATCATGCTAAATATAGTTTTCCATAGGAAATCATGCATTCATTCCTTTTAAAAATTAATTAAATAAAATATTTTCTTTTATGTCAAATTGCATGTGCTGGTTAAAATTAAGAATATGAGTGGCTATTATCACTATTAAACCAAAAAAATTATTTTTTAAAACCTATAAATCAAAGATTATTAACGAAGTGATGCTAGTTATAAGTATTTATAAGCTTGCATGTGATGATAGCATAAGATGTGTATTATGAAGTTCTCTTTCCTTCTCTTAACATGGATTCACATAGGATTTGCAAGTGTATAGTTCATTTGAAAAGAACACAACACTTTCCTAAATATATTCCTATGCACCTCTATATTAAGACTTAGGAAGGACCTTCATATTACACATGTAAATTATATAACCAAGTCAAACATAATCTCTTGTATGATTCCTTATCTATTGGGTTCTTTTTGTACATCTACATGTATTTAAGAAAAGTGGTATATCAGTCTGGACATCTCGGGGCTACGAGGCTTTAAGTAGCCTTAAGTAGGTCTTATACCTTACGCCCCTGGTGTAGAAAATAATGGCACTGTGCCTACTTATAACTTTTATATATGCGGATGTTCATTTACCTAATGGATGAGAAATCCCTCTTTCCACATATCAAAGACATGCATTAATGATTAAATTAACAAATGGAACATCCAAATTTTCAAATCACATCTATTTGCATTCATCATCAAAGTGTGCTAAAATTTGGATTGCATGTATAGGTATGCTTAGGATTATCTATATACATGGTATACATGGTGGAAAGAAATTAATGGGTGTGTGTTATATGATAGTAATCCACCCTAGCTAATCCTAAGGTGCTTTTCTTATTGAATAGCCTATTTAAAGCAAATCTAAATTTAGGGTTAATTAATACACATAATAAACCATTCACTAAAAAAAATTCATTAATCAATTTACCTTAGAAATCACTTAAGGTAGGGATGAAAGAGATACTCTTGCTCTCTTTCTTCTCTTTACAACACTTAGTTGCTAAGTGTAGGTTACATGAAATAAGAGAAAAACATTAAGTAAAATTCCCCGAATCAACTAAACTACCTGAAGAGAAATCAACCTTTTATAAATTAAACCTCTCACACTTAGCAAATCATAACTCTAAGGCTTAGCTAGGACATACCACACAAGCTCTAACATGCACATTAGACTAAGTCACCATATTTAGCTTTAGGTTAGAGGTGCATGATTTGATGATTTTATTTTGTGATGTATTATTTTAGACTAGATGTTGGGGTGTATGTGTAGTGATGTTAGGCGATTGGCCTAATCATGCTTTCTGTAGGAGTTGTGCTTAAGGGGCTATAATAAGAATATAAATACTTTTGCTATGCAAGTTGCTTATACCTAAGCATAACCAAATTAGGGGTGGGCTTGTTACCCATATGTGGGGTACTAAGTCCAAATTATTCCTATAACTACTTGGGTTGTATGGTGTGTTTAGCTAAAATTTATTTTGCAGGTGTAGCTAGATTTACTTTCCTTCCTTTTAATATAATTTTTGCATTAAGATTAGGATAAGTGTTATGGGGATTGAGGTGAACATTGGTTACAAGACCATGTCTTATATATCATGTGAGACCTTGGAGCAAACTACATTCCAAGTTAAACTGAATGAAAGAATGAAATAGAGCAAACCAAGATGAAGGAATAAGGGACAAAGAGTGAAGAATGGAGGATGAATAATGGAGACCCCCATAACACTTTTCACTTCATAAATGTAATTTATTCTTTCATTATACTGGGATGTATAAGGGTAGAGCTCGACTACCCATATTTCTTTTCAGGTTGTGCGATGGAAACCAACCACATTAGCATCTTATTCGTTAGCGCTAATTTTATAAATTTATTGATGTTATGTTTTTGATTGTGCAATTAGGATGACATGATCTTCCTTGTTTCTTAATTGTTTGATGATTGTTGAATGGCCTGGATGCGATTAGGCTCTTAGGAAAAAATAAATTTTCTATTCAATTAATCAATTATAAAATTAAACTAAATAATTCATAACCTCACATAAAGCCTAAGAAATAAATCAAGATAATAAAATATTTAGCAACCCCTTACCTGGATGTTGTATGCTTCATATCATGCATAAATCATATTATCTCACTCTTGCCAATGGAGGGCTTCCACCTTTGCTAGAGAAAATGGCTTGACCTTTGAGAGCCATGGTAGAAATACACCTCATTCTTTCTAATTTTGGCCTATAACTGATTTTCTCTTGCATCAGGCATACAAAATCCCATAGCCAGTGTCAAATAAAAATGTCCAAAAATTAAAATATAACTTGACAAAATTTGCATTAGATTTAGGTCATGACTCATACCCTTCTGATCTAGTCTATTAGGGAGTGTGTTTAAGGACATAGTTTCTTTTCTAAATAAACAATAACCTAACTATCATGCAAAGCATATGACTTGCCTACATGTATTTAAAATCATAGGAGGAGTTAGTTGGTTGCCACTCCAGGCGATAATAAGTCCAACAGTTGGGTGGTTTATCCTCTCTTATGAAGGTAAGCCATATACCCATTTTTGCCTTAGATTTAGATCGTGCTTTCACCCTCGCCAAAGCTCTGTAGATTTAAGATCTGAGGTTACTATTTTTCTTTAGGGCTACAAGCATAAATCATCACCTTTTAGGCATTTCTACAATATTGTATTGTGAAATTGTAAGCCTTATATCTATAATAAAAAAATCTAACTCAAACATATAATTCTCCTCAATTTTAAAAATATAAAACCCAACCATAGGATAGTTTGGGATGCTCACTAGGTTTTCTAGTATCATGAGCATCCCCTACTCATCTCCCTTTGGTTTTGATAATAACTCTCTCCTTTTGATCAATCCTACTTGATTTTTTAAAAATAACCAATTGATTGATAGTCCTATCTTTGAAATCTTTGGAGATAATGATAATTTACCTTAATCAAGAGTATTCCTAAGAAACCTCATTCCTTAAGATGTAATTAATTATGGGGGCTTGCCTCCATGGGGAACTTAATGAGCCCGGCTTAAAATAAACCTTACATTACTTTTTCATGTAAAGTAGGGAAAGATCTCTGGTACATTCGAAGACCCATTGGCCTTAGGAGTCCTTATTAAGTAATTAGGTCTATTATAGGATGGTGACTTCTATCTCTTGAGATAGTACAACGTTCCTCAATGTCATACCTGATCACTTCAATAAGTACTCCATAAGATCTACATGGTGTCCCCCACCTACATCTATATAAAAAAATAAACACCATAGCTATCCATATAGACTTGGAATCCAGTTTAGAGGATGAGTATCATGTGGTTAGCATGCCAATCAACCCCTCTTAGAAGGTCCCATTGGAGGTGATATTTGAGCGAGATAATGATAAAGACCAGCCCTCCAAGAAAAGCATGAATGTATCTGAGTCAGTATTATGTAAAATAGTTAGGTAGCAACTGGGAACCTTAGCTCTAACCCTGCTTTCCTCTTAAAAAGTTGAGAGTTTGGTAGTTAAGGAGGCCCTCAAGTAATTCACACATGTCAAGCTAAAAAGGTTTTTGTTGATAGCATCGTCCTCAAGGTAGGAAGCTGATGTAGAACTTGAGGATGATTCATATAAAGATCTAATACAATTTCTTTTGTTTGGTATTCGCCTTGTGTTCTTAATTTGGCAAAGAAGGGATTAATCCCACATACTTGGTCTAAACATAGGTTAGATTACTTTCAAAGGTTATGGTACAACCAAAGCATATATTCTCAATCAAGACCAGGACTGGGATTTGACACAGTGGGTATAGTCGACGATGATAATCATTGCCTAGTCATCACCAATCATTTGGAGTATGATATGCTCTTTTTAAATATTGATAACTCATATGAGGAGGTGTGTTTAGAAACTTTGGATGATCCAAATGAGTTTAAATTCAAAGATGCACCGCCAGAGTTGGAAGAAGAGATCAGATCAACCATCGATGAACTCAAAGAAATCAACTTGGGAACTAAAGATAATCTATGTCTGACATACATTAGTTCTTTGTTGAATGAAGAAGAAAATAATGACTTAGTTAGGCTATTGACTGAGTTTAAGGATTACTTTGAATGAAGTTATGAAGAAATGCCTAGTTTATCTCCTAACGTACCAGTCCACAAACTAGCAATATGCCCTAATGATAACCGTATCAAGCAGGCTCCTAGGTGCATGTGATTAAACATTGACCAGTAGGTCATTTTTAAAATCAAGAAATTGATTAATGCTAGCTTCAACAGGGAATACATATATCCTACCTGGTTGACCAGTGTCATTCTAGTCAAGAAAAAGAGTGGCCAAATTCAATGAGCATCGATTTTAGGGATCTGAATAAGGCATGTATAAAGATGATTTTCCACTACCAATTTTGGAACTAGTGGTGGACATTGCCTCATCTCATATAGTATTCTCTTTCATGGATTGGTCATCTAGCTACAACCAAATTAAGATGGCCCCCGAGGATGAGAAAAATATTGCTTTTCAAACCCCAATCAGAATCTATTGTTACATGGTCATTCCTTTTGACCTTAAAAATGCTGGTGCTACATATTAGTGGGCCATGACTCGAATCCATAATCAGGTTGAATGCTACGTTGATGATCTTGTAGTCAAAAGTAAAAAAAGGAACACCATCTCTTTGACTTGAGAGTAGTTTTTGAATGGTTAAGATAATTTAACCTTAAAATGAATCCCATGTAGTGTGCATTCAGAGTAGCTTCAGGAAAATTTATTGGGTTTGTTGTCCGATACTGTGGAATAGAAATTGATTCGGAGAAGAGCAAAGCTACCTTAGAAATGCCACCCCCTAAAAGTCTAACTCAACTCAGATCATTCCAAGGGTAGTTGGTGTATCTAAGATGCTTCATTTCCAACATATTCAGGAGATGCCAACCATTCTCAGCACTTGTCAAAAAAGATGCCAAGTTCAAGTGGGATGATAAGTGCTAGCATGCTTTTGAAGACATTAAGCACTACCTGATGAAGCCATAAGTTCTAGCATCCCATTTCTAGGGCAAGCTGCTCATACTATATACTGTCGCATTAGATGACTCCTTTGGCACTTTTTTGGCCCAAACCAATGATGAAGGAAAAGAGAATGCACTCTACTATGTCAGTCGCCATCTATTCCCTGCTGAGATAAACTACCCACCTATTGAAAAGCACTGCCTAGCTTTAATCTTTGCATCCCAAAAGCTACACCATTACATTCTTTCTCATAAGATGAACTGATCTCTAGGATCAATCCATTACAATATCTCATGATATGGTCGACACTATTTGGATGGTTGGTACGTTGGTCCATGATTTTGTCGATTTGACATCACTTTGTACTTGCGGTGAAAGGATAAGCCGGATTTCTTAAGACACCCACTTCATGTTGATTCCATGCTTAGTGATGACCTCCTCGATGAACAAATCATGAACTTAAGGGAAACTAGTATTCACCGCTTGGAGATGTACTTTGATGGTGCGACTTCTTTTCGAAAGGGAGAAGAACCATGATCTACTCTTCTAGGGAAGACAGGAAAAGGAATAGTTCTCCTAACTCCAGACCGTAATGTGATGAGATTCTCATATCATCTATCCAATCCATGAACTAACAATGAACCAAAATATGAGGCTTTGATTGCCGATCTAGAGTTAGCCATTACACTATGCATCAAGAGTGTCAATATCTTTGTGGATTCTTAATTAGTTATCAACCAAATCACTGGGTCTTACAAGGTTCTAAAGCCTAAGCTCCATCACTACCACAAATATACTATGGAGTTATTGGCTCAGATCCCACAGGTTACTATTTATAAGATTCCTCAAGGAGAGAATGCTTAGTAGATGCACTAGCCAAGCTTGGCAAAGAGTTGGCATGTCTGAAAGATGAGTCCATACCAATAAGGGTTCAAAATAGGCAAGTCTTATCCCTTATTAATGCTTAACTCATTGAGAGACTCTCTTTTGAAGGGGAGGTTGCAATTTCTAAAAAGAATGATGAGTTAGATTGGAGGCAACTATTCATGGATTACTTAAATCTAGGCAAACTAGCATAAGAGAAGTCATTAGTACATCAGGTGAAGTAGAGAGCCCTTTCCTATGCTCTCATAGATGACACCTTATACCGACGGTCCTTTGATTATATGTGGTTACGTTGTTTGGAAAAATAGGAAGCCCATAGGAATGTGATCGAGGTACACTCAGGTTTATGTTGAGTGCATCAATCTGGTCTGAAGATGAAAGCCAAGATTAAGAGACTAGGATACTACTAGCCTTCGATGATCATAGACTGCATGGACATAGTTAGGAGATGCCATAAATGTCAAGTGCACGCTGTGGTCTTACACCAACCACCTAATATTCTACATCCTACATTGGCCTCATGGCCATTTTAGTGTTGAGTACCATACATTGATCCTTCATTTTCATGGGTCATGGTTCATTCTAGATGCCACTTACTACCCCAGGCGAGACAATCCCACAGAGAGGTCACAACTTCGATGTGTCAATTTTTTAGAAACCATATCTATATAGGTTGTGCCTCATGAATTATATCTAATAATAGTACCATTCAAGAGCACTAAAATCAATAGCTTTTAATGACACATATATATTGGATACTCTACCATCTACTACACAAGGGCAAATGGCTTAGCAGAAGCCTTCAACAAAACTCTCGTCCGAATATTAAAGAAGACACTCAACGACAACAAGCGATAGTGGCATGAGCAGTTAGTTGAAGCCTTGTGGACTTACAACACCATAAATAGAACTCTAACTCAATCTACCCCTTTCTCCTTAGTGTATGGGTTTGAAGCAGTCCCACCATTAGAAGTCCAACTCTCATCATTAAGGATAATTATGGGTAGTAAAATCAAAATGGAGCAGAACACCAAGTTGCTGTTAGAAGTGCTCAAAGGTTTGGAGGAGAGATGCATCCGGGCATGCCAGAATGTCGAGTTATACAAAGAAAAAATGATTCAAGCTCATAAAAAGTTGGTATACCCTAGAGCTTTTCAAGTAGAAGAGCTTGTTTTAGTTCTAAGGAGACCAATTATTTCGCATTGAAGGATGGGAGGCAAGTTTGAACCCACTTGGGAATGCCCTTTTGCCATAGAGAAAGCCTACCAAAGAAGATCTTATCAGCTTATAAATTGTAAAGGAGAGCGCCCAATGCTTCTAATCAACGGGCTCTACCTAAAGAAATATTATCCATAAATCTTATTTCAAATCAATTATCAATAAAATATCTTTCATCTTAAACTCCATCTCTTCATATTGGTTAGGAGTACCTTTGCTTGTGAATCCGCCACGATGTGTTTAGGGTTGGTGTAAGGAATTCAAGTGGTGTCCTATCCTTTAGTTACACAACACCAACACAAACTACACATAATCACATAAAACAAACATATATCTTTTATCTCGTACTATTTTGATGTGAGATATCAACCTATGGAACTCACTCATTAGCCGCTTTAGGTCTGGCTGACATGCTACCCTGTTAGTGTGTCACCCCAATGGTTACTTTGCTGGCGGATGTAAGTTTACTAGCTTTCTTCCTAACTTGACCATTATAAACCGACGAGTGCCTTGTTAGTTTGGTTGGCCTTACTGCATGACCGGTAAGCTATCTCGTATTGACTTTGTTTAAAAGGATGTAAACCTACACACTTTTCTTGAACATCATCATACATTGGTGTCAAGTATATTTGAGGCTTAATAAGTCCCAGTGGCTCCTTTCCTCTCGACTACTTCAAGTGCAGTCTAGTCCTTCAGAGCACTTGAGTTAGGTTGGATAACACCTATCTCGTCGATGACAGACTATCCCAATGATCATTTCTGTTTGTAAAGATGTAGGTTTACAAGGCTTCTTCTCAGATTGATCATCACAAACTAACGGACACCTTAGGTTGGTTGGTTATCTCCATCGTGGTGACCACCCGTGGATACATCATGGCGATGTAATACAAGAATTCTCCAAGTTGGACTATATATCTATAGGTTTCTTTACATGGTTAGGATAAAGCCTCCACCTCCCAGGGCACTATTTGATCACATCCTAGCATTTATACACTACCTTGGTTACTCTTGGATTGGACAGTTCCCCTTTCCTAGTAGCCACCCTTGTGGTTGGAGAATTTGTCATGTGGATGTGCAAATTCTCCTTGGTCCAGTAAGTTTGAGATAGGACTAGGCTGATATGAGCTCCTTCTCAGTGTGGTCCCTCGCACACCAACAGGGCCCAAACAAACATATAAATAAAATAAATATATATATCTTTGCTTGTGGATTAGAGCAAAAAAATCTTTCTCGGTAGGCATCCATCTTTGGGGTAGTGTCAAAAACTCTATAGGAATCACTACTTTGAGTTGAGATAAGTCTCCGGATCAGCACTCTCTCAGTAGTTGCCCTTAGGTCAGGTTTGACTTGTTGTGCCACCAATAGGTCACCCCAACAGTCATCTTACTTTGGAAGATATAAGTCTATCATGCATTCTTCCAAACCTCCGTATAAGTCTATCACTTTTGGAGTGAGTTCTCAACTTCTTTATCATGGATCTAGGACTCTCATAGACACTAAGAGTTCCTTTGTTTTAAGACATTTCTAGTGATTAGGTGAACACTTAACCTAGCCCTAGAGACTTAGAAGAGTTAACCATAGGAATAGGTTGTGCCTTAGGGATTTAGAAAGACTTGCCTACCCTATAGCCCAAACCCAATCCTTGCTTCCCTCTTTCAAACCCAAACCTCAAATTCAAAATTCAAACCCCAAAATCAAATCCAACTATCTAATGATTGGAATCCATCACTAAATTCAAATTCTAGATCCCTTCCTAAGCCCTTTGATTTTGTATTATGGACTTAGCCTTAACCAAGTCCAAATCAACCCCAATCCAATTGATATTCTCAATTATCAAATTCAATCTAAAATCAAATTTCAAATCATGAATCAATTCCAAACTCCAAATGATTGAAACCCATGATTAACTCCAAATTTCAAAATCTCTTCCTAAGCCATATGAACCACCTTCATATGCTTAGCCAAAACTCCTTCAAACCAACTCAAAATTAGTTGATTTCTTTATAAATCAATCATTCCTTCATCTATATTCATAAATATAAATGAATCTCAAATTCAAACCATTCAAATCAAATCAAAATAAATCAAACCAAATCAAGAACATTCTTAAGCCAGATGGACCCACCTCCATAAGTCTAATCAAATCTTGATCCAAATTAACCCAAACATGATTGATTTCTTTATGCCAATAATTCCTTCATTTATATTCATAAATATAAATAAAATACACCCTCTAATGATCAAAATAAATATAAAATTCAAATCCATTAGCCTCTTTTGACCTACATCCAAAGCAATCAAATTTTCTTCCAATCACTCCAAACTCAAGTGATTTTCTCATAAATTTACATCTTCATTTATATTCACAAATATAAATGAAATATAAATAAATGACCAAAGCCAATCTCAAATCAAATCAAATTCAATTTTAGTTTTAGCTAAACTTTTGAACTTAGCTAAATGACATCTAAATCAACTCAAAACTCATGGATTTCTTTGATTCAAATTCCTCAATCATTGATCCAAATATAAATATATACCATTATCAAACCAAATCCAAGTCAAAATCAAGCCAATTTAACCCTTTGGCTTGAAATTATCATAAACCAAAACCCACTTGGCTCCAAACCAATTGCAATTGGATTTATATTTCAATCTAGCTCATATGGAGTTCAACTAAACTTGAATCAAATCTTGATCAAGCAATTAACCCATTTAGGCTCACTTGACCCAAAGTGACCTAAAGACCTTTTGAGCCAAGTCTAATCCAACCCAAATTGGATTGAACTAAGCCCATCTAAACCTCAGTCATGATCAAGAATCATCATGGGGTGATCAACTATCTTGAATTAGGTAAAACCAAGTCAAACCTAGCCTTTGACCAAGTCAACATTTAGCCCTAAGGAAATCCAAACTAGCCAAAATTCATCATATTCCAAATTGATTGAAACCATTGACTCAAACTCATTCATAATCAATGATTGAACATAACCAAACTATCAATTGAGCCAAACAAAGCCTAATTGGACACTTAACCTAAGTTGACCCAAATTGGCCTAAAAGACTAAAAAAGGTCAAATCATGATTTAATCTAAATTGATTGCAACCAATGGCTCAAGTTCATTCTAAATCACTTATTGAACTTGACCAAAGCCATGATTGAGCCCAAGTTGACCAATTGTCCAACTTGACTCAAATTGACCAAAATTCAAATTAATTCCAAATTAAACTAAACCAAAGCCTACAATCACTTTCAATCAACCAATTGAACTTGACTCAACACCTAACCTAATCTAATTTGGTCAAATTGGTCAAATTCATCAACTTGACCAATTTGACCCTTTTGAATCTAAATGAGTCAAATACAAACTTAAGCTAAACCAATCCAAATTAATTGAACCAAAACATTCCAATTCATCAAATAAATTTAACCCAAGCCTTGGTTTGACTCAATTTGACCAATTGGTCAACCCAACCCAACCTAGCCCAAATGGAACCCATTTGACCAATCCAAGCTAAACCACTCAAATCTAACTTATGGGATCTTATGGCTGACCTAACTCAGTTTAAACTCACCCTAGGTCAGCTAAGACCTCCCCAAAAGTCAAGTGGACCCACCAAGGGGATTAGCCCTCAAACATGGGATTTAAACTTCAAAACTAATGGATCCAAGCTAAAGTCAACTTTCCCATCCCCATGATAGCCCCTTAGCACTCCATGGAACTTTCTCCTGACCCAACCTAACCCACCTAAGCCACCCTAGGTTAGCCAAGGACCTTTAGGAGGTGAGTTGACTCACGTCCAACCTAAATCAAGCACCCACTGGATCCAAGCCCTTGAACCCTTGCACAATGGATCCATGGCAGCCTCCCATCTCTCCTCCCATCCTTGGCATGCCACCCTGACTTTATGGAGACAAGTCGGGCTGGTGAGCCGGTGCAAATCATGCCACCTCATCCATCATGGCATTGAGGGGTATACCCCCTCAATTCCAACATTAAATCAAACATAATTGCATCGTGAGCCTTCCTAAGCCAATTTTGAAGCCCCTCAGAGTGTTTTCAAGGATCTCAAGCCCCCCTCAATTGGCATTGCCCATTCCCAAGCAAAGCTGAAATATTGCATCCCAATCTAGAGCAATACTCCCTGTCCACAAAATCAAACCCAAATTCCTTACACCTACACCATCCCCATACCCTATCGAAGTTAACCAAACCAAGTCCTAAGCTTTTAAGCCCCGAGAGGAGTGAGTTCGATCAGAGCCAAGCCTTTTACGTGCATGGATTGGTCAACTGAGTGCTTTAGCCCAAATCAAGCTCAAAGCTCTTTAACAAGGTCTAGTCTCAACCAGGCAAAGCTACCTCCGACGTTACACCACCGGACATTAGCTATGGTGAGGTAATTTCACAAACTGAGCCTTGTATGGAAAAGTGGGTTAGTCTTTTGTGAAGGAAATTCAAATCCCATATGAATTAGACCGTTGGATGTGTGTGTATCCCTTCCCTGAAGGTGTGGGAAGAATTTGTAGACAATCCGAGCTCGGGTGAGCTAAGATGAACGAGGGAAGACGGACGACATCCGTCTTTTGTTGCTTAGGAATGGGATAGATCATGAGCCGTCCATCTTGAGTGATTGGAATGAACAATTTTGATCAAATCCCATGGTAGATTCTTTGATTCCTTTCCTAAACCGTGGATCAAATCATGGCCATCCGATCTTAGATTGGACGGTCCACGGAGAAAGCGTGTCCACCGCCGGCTGAGTCAGCGTGCAAATGTGACAACTTAAATAGCCAATCGTCATGCCATTGGCCGGGATTAAGGCTTTAATTAGGGCTAATTAATTTTTTAATCACGAAACTTCTAAAATCATAAATAATTATAGAAAAATCCAAAAAGTATAAACTTAGGCTCATTTTGAAGATATTTTAGAGTAGAATCTAGAAAATATATTAATTGATTTTAAATAGTGATTTTTGGCTTAATTAAGGTTTTAAAAAAAAATTTAATTATCTTAATTACACTTTAATACAATTAATCTTAAATTTTATAGATGCTTGGGGATGACCTCGCCTCCCCATTTTTTTTAGGATTTTATTGATTGCTTAATTAGGAAAATCACTTGATTAAACACTAATCACTCTCTTAATTAATCATAATTAATGAATGAATAATAACTTGATTAATCATTTAATCTAATTTCCTCTTGAAGAAGATAACTTGGGGATGTGATTGGGGATACTTTCTAATTCATTTTAAGTTTTCTTTACCTTTAAAATTCAAATTAATTAATGTTGAAATGATTAATTGATTAATTAAGTGATTAATCTTCAGATAAGAAAATCAAAATCTAATTGAATTGTTAAATGATTTAGGGATTAGGATTGGGGCCTTGATCCTTTCCCCTAAGTTAATTTCATCATTCAAATTAAAACATAACCAAAGTGTTTAATCAATTAAATAAAGGCTAAATGAAATTAAAATTAAAAATCAATTCATCCACACCTAAGCAACCTTTTAATCTTGGGTAGCTCCTTGGGTGTTCAATAACTCAAGGTGAGAGATAATGAAATTATGGTTGGCTCACATGTGTGAGAAAATCATAAAAGTAATTAAGTGAGATCCCTTAAGCTTAATTAACTATTAATCATAAGCCAATTGCATTAGGCCCTATCATTTCTTAGGAACATTGTAAATTTACTTTTCATATGGTTGCATATCATATTGGCTTATCATTAATTAGTTAATTAATTTAAGGTGATATAGGAAAGGTTAATTAATTCACTTAATTCATACTTCAACCTAATTAGAATATAAAATTAACTTAAATATTCTTCATTAAAGCAAATTAATTGACACATGGGGAATTGGGTTAGGAATAGCAAACCTCTTTTATATTTCTTAAATCAAATCAAACTCAAAGTTAAAAATGTCTTTAAAGAAATTTGGTTTATTTTAAATAGCCTCATTTAATATGATTGTCATTAGAAATTAATTGGGATGAATGAAATCATATGCTTACATTCCTTTATTTCTTTCCAATCATGCTAAATATTGCTTGCCATATGAAATCATGCATTCATTTCTTTTAAAATTAATTAAATAAAATATTTTCTTTTATGTCAAATTGCATGTGTTGACTTAAATTAAAAATATGTGTGGCTATTATCACTATTAAATCAAAAGCTATTTTCAAAAGCATATAAATCAATTTTTATAAATGAAGTAATGTTAATTACAAATATCTATAAGCTTGCATGTGATGATAATACAAGATGTGCAATATGAAGTTCTCTTTCCCTATCTTAACATGGATTCACATAGGATTTTCAAGTGTATAGTTCATTTGAAAAGAGAACAACATTTGCCTAAATCTACTCCTATGCATCTCCATGCTAAAACTTAAGAAGAATTTCATATCACATATGTAAGCTATACAACCAAATCAAATATGAATTCTTGCATGATTCTTATTCATGTGATTCTTTTAGTACATTCATATGTATCTGAGAAAAATTGTATATTAGTCTACGGACACCCAGTTTGAGGCTTTAAGTAGCCTAAGTAGGTCTTGTACCTTATATGCAGTGCGAGAAAATAATGGTGTCGTACTCACTTAAAACTCTTATACATATGTATGATGTGGCCAATGAATAAGAATCATAAATCAAATAAATCAAACATAACTTTTGCATGAGTTTTCCTATCCTTATAGTTGCTTATACATCTACATGTATCTAAGAAAAGTGGTATATTAGTCTGGACATCCCAGGGTTGTGAGGCTTTAAGTAGCCCTAAGTAGGTCTTGTACCTTACACCCTTGGTGTAGAAAATAATGGCGTACTCACTTAAAACTTTTATACATGTGAATGTGTATCTAGCTAATGGATGAAAAATCTCTTTTTTCTGTGTAATAAGGCATGCATTCTTAATTCAATCAACAAATGAAATATTTAAATTCTAAGTACACTTCTTTGCATTCATCATTCAAATATGCTAAAAAAATATAAATTGCATGTATAGGTATGCTTAAGATTTACTCATATGCATGATATACTTGATGGAAAAAAATGAATGAATGTGTGTTATGTTATATTAATCCATTCTAATTAATCTTAAGATGCCTTTCTTATTTAATGAGTGTATTTAATGTAAACCTAAACTTAGGATTAATTAAAATAAACCATTCACTAAAGAAATTAATTAATTAATACCTTAGAAATGACTTAAGGTAGGGACAAAAAGAGATTCTCTTTCTTTCTTTTATAACACTTAGTTGCTAAGTTTATATATATGAAAAAAAAACACTAAGTAAAATCTTCAAATCAATTAAATCACTTAAAGAGAAATCAACCCCTTATAAATTAAATCCCTCATACTTAGCAAATTATAACTCTAAAGCCTAGTTAGGACATACCACACAAGCCTTAACACATGCACATTAGATTAAGTCACAATTTCTAGCTTTATGTTAGGAAGGTGCATGATTTAGTGTATATTTAGTTTTGTGATGTATTATTTTGATGGATGTGTGTATGTGTGTATAGCCAATATTAATCATGTTTTTCATGGGGTTGTGCTTAAGGGGACACAAAAAAAATATAAATTTTTTGTGCGTTGCTTATTCCCCTAAGCATAACCCAAGTTAGGATAGGTTTGACTTTACGTGGTGCTAAGTCCAAATTATTCATATAATTGCTTTTATGGTGTGTTTAGCTAACATTTTTTTTGTGTATCTAGATTTACTTTCCTTCTTTAATTTTGCATTAGGATTAGGATAAGTGTTATGGGGGATTAGGATGAGCATTGGTTATAAGACCAAGTCTTGTATACCATGTAATGCCTTTAAAGAAAGCAACATCCTAGTCAAGTCAAAAGAAAGAAAGAAATGGAGAAAATCAAAGATGAAGAAATGAAAGATGAAGAGTGAAGAATGGAGGATGAAGAATGAAGTCCCCCATAACACTTATCATTTTATAATTGTAATTATTCTTTCATTTTCCGAGATGTATAATGGTGAGCTGCTACCCACATTTCTTTTGGTCAGAATGGTACCGCATCGCCCTCTTATTCTTTTGTGATAGTTTTATAAGAATTGTTTGTTATTTAGCTTGTGCATTAGAAATAGCATGTCTTTTCATAGTTTCTTTATGATTGGTGATTCTTGATGCGATTAGATCTTAGGATAAAAAATAAATTTTCTATCCCATTAATAACTCATAACTAAAATTTTAAAATAATTCATAACCTCATAAAAGCCTAGGCATTAAATCAAGATAATAAATATTTAGCAACCCCCTTAGCTAGATGATTGTATATTGAAAATCATGCATAACCATCTTATTTCACTCTTGTTAAGAGAGGGCTTCCATCTGCATAAAAATAGGCTTAACCTTTGAGAGCCTATGATGGAAGAACACATCTTTCCCTCTTGATTTAACACATAATCAACTTCTCATGCATTTAGACATATGAAATCCTATAGATTGTGTCAAACTAAAGAGTCCCAAATTAAATAAAACTTGATAAAAATTTGTATTAGATTAAGTCATTATTCATACCCCTCATGCTCTAGTCTCTTAGGGAGTGGGTTTAAGGATTTAGTTTCTCTTTTAAATAAATACAACCTAATCATCTTGTAAAGCATATGGCTTACTTACATAGATTTAAAGCGTAGGAGGAGTTAGTTGACTACCACTCTGTGTAATAAGTCAGGGGTTACTCTCTTGTGGAGGTAAACCATATACCCACTTTCTCCTTAGATTTAGGTTGTGCTTTAGCCCTCACTCCCTAGATTTAGGACCTGAGGTTGTTATTTTCCTTTGGGGCTACAAGCATAAATCCTCACCTCTTAAGCTTTTCACAATCTTGCATTATGGAATTATAAGTCTTAGATTTTTAATAAGATTTTAACTCAAATAAATTAATTTCCTCAATTTTAAATATATAAAGCCCAATTATATAATAGATTGGAGTGCTCACTAGGTCTCATAGTATCATGAGCACTCCTTACTCATCTCCTTTGGTTTTGATAATTCTCCTTTGATCTATCCCACTTGATTTTCTAAAATATAACCAATTTATGATAGTCCTATAATTCTTTGAACAATAATCATCTGCTTTAATCGAGAGTATTCTTAAAGGATTCATTTTCCTTAAGATGTAATTAACTATGGGGGCTTGCCTCTGTAGGGAACTTAACGAACTTAGTTTAAATAAACCCTACTTTACTTTTCCATGTAAAGTATGGGAAAAACTCTGGTATATTTGAAGACCCATCTTGCCTTGGGAGTCCTTATTAGGTGATTAGGTCCATTGTACGGTAGTGACTTCTATCTTTCAAGATAGTACACTATTCCTCAATGTTGTGCCCGATCACCTTAATAAGTACATCCTCAGATCTACATAGTATCCACATATACACACACAACATAAATAAAAAATAAATACCATAGATTTTTTTGTTGACTCCGCTGGGGAAGGTTCCTCTCTCCATCTCTAGTAAACGATCATTGTCTTCAGGCATCGATAGTGGACTTGCATTTTATGTGAGTTCTTTTCCTGCTGGCACTTAGTTTATTTCATTCTTAAGCAAAGTTAGCCAACATCCTTAGGTTTTAGGACCTCACCCATATAGGTCTTGAAACTCCTATTGGTTCTCCAATGAGAACATAATTTATCAATGAAGGAGAGATAATAAAATTTAGAACCTCCTCACCACTAGCTTGGTGAGGCAAGGTTCATCATAAAATTTAAAGAAAAAAAATTTCTTTCAAAATGACACTTTCGAAAAGCACTTCTTCTCGAATGTAGTCATCTTCATTATGCATACTCAAATTTGTTGAATGAAGATTCTACTTTCAAATTATTAAAAAAAAATTGAAGCTCCACTCAACATATTTCACATATGTTGGAGTTGAAGCTCCCCTCTTTTCAAGAGCAAATCATTCCATGTTTGATTCCCACTTAACATATCCAAACTTTTTAAGTGAGAATCTCTTTTTAAATCAAAAATAAATTTGACCTTCACTTAACAATTTCAATTTGTTAAGTGGGGGTCTTATTTTCAAAACAAGAATTTGACTTTCACTTAACAATTTCAATTTGTTAAGTGGGTTTTCAAAAAATATAAATTTGACTTTAACTTAACAATTTTAACTATTGTTAAGTGTCTCATTTTCAAAATATAAAATTGACTTTCACACAATTTCAATTAAGTGGGGTCTCATTTTCGAAACATGAATTTGACTTTCACTTAACAATTTCAATTTGTTAAGTGGAGGTCTTATTTTCAAACATATAAATTTGACTTTCACTTAACAATTTCAACTTGTTAAGTGGGGACCTCATTTTGAAAATATAAATTTGACTTTCACTTAAAAAATTTCAATTTGTTATGTGCGGGGTCTCATTTTTAAAAAAAATATATAAATTTGACTTTCACTTAATAATTTTAATTTGTTAAGTGGGTGTCTCATCTCCAAAACATAAAATTTGACTTTTGCTTAACATATTCAATTTGTTAAGTGAGGGTCTCATTCTCAAAACATATATTTTCACTTAGCATCCAATTTGCTAAGTAAGAGTCTCATTTTCAAAGCATATATTTGTTCTACTTAAAATTTGTTAAGTAAGAATCACATAATCATGTATATTGGATTCCCACTTAACATATCAAATTTGTTAAGTGAGAATCATTCTCAAGTCATATCATTTTGATTTCCACTTAACACACCAAATTGTTAAGTGAGAGTCCCATTTTCAAATGCATATCAAACACATTTAGGCTTTCACTTAACATACCAAATTTGTTAAGTGAGGGTCTCTTTTCAACACACATTGATCCCCACATACCAAATTTATAAAATCAACCACACTTGATCTTTCAATTAACATACCAAATTTGTTAAGTGAGAGTCTCATTTTCAAGGAAAAATAAACATATCTCCAACACATTTAGGGCTTTCACTTAACATACCAAATTTGTTAAGTGGGACTCCCATCTTCAAAGAAAAGTAAATCTATCTCACAATCACATTTGACTTTCACTTAACATACCAAATTTTTTAAGTGAAAGTCCCATCTTCAAGCACAAATCAAACACATGTAGCCTCTACTTAATATACCAAATTTGTTAAGTAAGAAGCCCCATTTTTCAAATGAAAATATCACACAATCAAATCTTCACAAGCAAAAATATTTCAAACATGCAACCACAACCTCTTCTTAGCATACCCAAATTTGTTAAGTAGAGGTTCTTTCAAATTATACATATTTTCAAACAAGAAACATAAAATGCAAACAATCTCCAAAAAAGAAATCTCTCCTCAAATTCTTGAACCCCACCCAACCTAAATTGGTTGAGTATGGGTTCTAAAATCAAAATCAAATGGCAAAAATACTCTCCTCCAAATATCAAAATCTCTCCAATGAACCCCACTTATTTGAATTGTTGAGTGTGGGTTCAAAACTCAATCTCATTTACTTTCTTGAGCAAATATCAAAGGCAAATCTACAAGTTATATTTCAACATATGGAATATCGGTCATTAGTGTAGTCTTTATAGTCAGTACACATGGCTTCTCAGAAGTTTATCTTCACCTTTCCATTTAAGATGGATTTGTCCTTGGATCGGGCTAGCCTTCTTGAGACTGACTCCACCCATCTAGTGTTCTTTGGCAGAGGATTCGAGGGAGCACAAGTTACTTGTGAGGGGGCTACCCTCACACTGTCCGGGATGAGGTGGGTGGTGAAGCCGGATCATTGACCTTACATTGAGTATCCTTCTTTGAAGAGGAAGGCCAGTTCTGTCGGTCTAGTTCCCCAGCCGGTTTCCATGCTCGGTGTGTGCTCACCTCGTTGGTCTCCCAGAAGTATCCTAACTTCAAAATAGTCTCCCCTACCTTGAGGTAGGATCTAAATCTCCCTTTACTTAGCACATAGTGCCATACAGCCAATGACACAATAGAGCAAGATTAAGGGCCACCCAAGAGATAATTGTCGCGTCCCATATTATATAGGAGGGTTCTCCCTACGAGGTTTCTCCATTTCTAACTAGCAACCAGTTCCACCCCCTCAGCATCAAATAGAGAGGAAGACTACCATAGGATAGCTGCATTGCCTCTACCTCCTACATACCACAAAGTTTTGGCTAGGGATAGGAGGAAGTCCTATGATTACGATATTACGTGGTAAGACACGGATGTTCAGAGTTTGACATATTATTAGACTTAAGGTCAATCATCCCAGGAGTGTTACCAGGCATATTCATAGTGATAGAGCATCAGAGTCTCGAGTAGCAGCTCAATCAAGGAGCAGGGAGTGATGGAGGTTTGCCAGTCAGTCGGTGGCCTCTGCTCTAGTTGATTTCCCCGTTCATCAGGCCACCAGGGTTGATAAGATCGGTAGCATAGTGTTGATGGGTCCACCAGTCGTAGGGAAAAAGCCTCGATAAGGGTAGAGTCGGTGTTGTCTCCACCACACCGATCCACTCCTCACCCACCATCACTAGTTCAGGTCCCTCCATCCACCGTTCTTACAAAGGCACAAAATAGCATCGGGAGAAAAGCCCCTTGGTGATCCACTGAAGGATCCCACTTCATCTACTCCGAGGTGAGGATGAGTTCTCATACTCGACCTCCTACTTCAGTCTTGGTGAAGGAGTGGCGACCCCATAGCATCGTGGTTGTACCACCACCACCACCACCATCGAGCGTGGCGATAGTAGAGGGGAAGGGGAAAATTAGTTCATGGTAGTGGATCTCCTGAAGGAAACCACTCCACCCATGAGCAGTCATGAGCATATCTCTTCTAGTGAACATGACCCTCCAGGAGCACTCCGGTGCATTGTTAGGTGTATCTGCCAATGAGCACAACCCCTCTACGGTCAGTGTGTTTGTACTTGGTTATCTTTAGATGATATTTTAGCACAATACTTTATAGAGAAGAGGGAACTTCTAGAGAGTGACTGGTCAGAATGTGAGGAGGGAAAGGTTAGCTTTGATCCATATGAGGATAATCTTCTTGAGGATTTGACCAAAGTTGACATAGTCGATACTAGGGGATCCCTCCATAGAGACCAACGTAGTCAGGAAGGTATTATAGTTGAAGAAGATGATGCATCCATTCAACTCAACACCTCCTCTAGCAGCTTAGATAATGGGATGATCATATTGATCAAATGGGAAAGAAGATTGAAGAGTTAATGGTAGTTGTGTCAGCATTGTAAAATTTAGCTTTGATTTCATAGCCTTCTCCCATAGTTGTTGGCAGAGCAGAGTTGGCACACACTTTAGATCATCCTAGATACATTCATATGGAAGGTGACAGTGGTAGCTTGCATAGGAAGGTGGTGGGTAGCACCTCCGTGCATGAAAAAGATATTAAACACATGGTGGAGCAACAGATGAGGGTTGCATTGGTGCAAGCCCGAGGTGGCTCATCTAATCCATAGGATAGACCTACTCAGAGGAATTTGATGGTGTCCAATACCCTAAAGGCTTTGTGCCTCCATCTTTCAAAATTTTTGATGGTAGTGGGAACCTCCGGAAACACATAGCACATTTGGAGGCTGGATGTTGCGATGTTGGTGGCAACGATTCACTCTTATTCTGCCTCTTTGTTAGTGGCTTGATAGGCATCATATTTGATTAGTACGCTGAACTAGCCAATGGTTCATTGAAGAAATTTATTGAGTCAGAGCAGCTCTTTACTAAGAGATTTGCTGGAGCTCAAAGAAGGTAACAGGCGATCTCATTAGCTCAACAACACTCAGTGAGTCCCTTTCGATGGTGCAATTTAAGTATGAAAAGCAAACCATAGCTATTTGAACAGCATGCCATTGAAATTTTACTTAAGAATATTCATGGTCACCATGCTTAAAGGGTTCACCATTAAGACATTTGAGAAATTAATCAACAAGGTAGTCTCAAGGGAGGTCAAATAGTTATCTTTCCAAGCTTAGTCAGCCAAGCCCAGATCATAGAAGGAATTTGAGAAGAAGCAAGGGGTAGTCGTGGTAGTTGGCAAGGGGCAGCAGCTAGCCAGGATTTAGTCATATAGACCTCGAGCTCACCAAGTTTCTCTACCACCTCTTTTGCCACCGCCTTGACCATCATATCAACCACCTCAATTTCCATAGTGGCCATCACCACTGCCTGCTCAATAGTATCCCCATCCTCAACATCAGCAGCAGTATTTCTATCCACCACCTGGTAGCTATCACTTACCTACTCTTATCAACAAATTGAATAAACCTTATTTAGTTAAGAGGGAGGTAGTCAAGAAGTTCTTTAAGAACCTCTTAAAGAAGCCTGATTTTTAGTTACCAGAGCCTACGAGGTCGGAGGATGTGGGTAAGAGTCATAATCACAACTATTGCCCCTACCAGCACATACTTGGTCATGTCTTGGAAGATTGCTTTACCTTTAAGGACTAGCTTGAGCATATCTACAAGTCAAGTGCCATTATCATCCCTAAGGAATACCTACTAGAACAACCCTCTAGTTTTGTTCGAGTAATCCTTGGGTATACATGCGATCTTCTAAAGATAGAGGAAGGTTGGGATGTTTTCCTATTCCGAACCTCCAAGAAAATTATTTCTAAGATCAGAAAGTTACCCATGCAGCTACTTAAAGCAGCTCAAACCTCCAACTCTAAGAAAGGTTTGCATGTTGCTAAAGATAACTTGAGGGAGATAGAAGCCTAGCAGCAGCAGCAATAACTTCGACTTGCCTGAGATAGAACATTAGCACAACCTCTGACTGAGTTCAACACTCATTCCACAGTTATAGCTATAGTTTCTTCAGCCAGCTCTTCTTCTAGTAGCCGTATTGTATTAGCGGAGGGGGCACCAAATCCCTCACTCTACTCACTTTACTTGATTTTTGCTTTGTACCTCCATCCAAATCTAAGAAATCAATGAAGAAGAAGATTGATTCCGCTTACATTCTGTCTACTTTTGATGATCTTGATGACTTCAATCCTATGGAAATCTCTCCAAGTACTAATAATTATAACAATTATGATCCACTCCTTTTTGATTTTAAAATGGATTACCCATTCCTAAATCACCCGAGTTCACCCATTGATATTAATTTGGAGTCATCCGATTCTGATGATCCCATAGGAGAAGCTGTAGGCGAACCTGATGAGCAGGTATAACTTTTCATTAAACTATCTCATGAAGTCACTGAGGTCAACCTTCGTAGTGGAAAGTTCTACCTCTTAGGATAGCACCTCAGGATAAAGGTAAACAAGTCATTAGTTCTAGCAATCAAGAAGCCCCTTCATAGGTTACTCCACCTATGGATATGCTTATGGAGGACCAACCTAGAGTTGACTATAATGTCCTCCCTCACCTGAGAAAGTTCCCAGCTAAACTAAGCATATATGATGCCCTTGTCTTATCCAAAGAGATGAGGAAGTCATTAATCAAAGTCCTTGATCCATAAATATGCTTAGCTTCGGACTATTGGAGAGGAGGCATGTTTTTCAAGAAGCCTGGAGTTACATTCGATGAAGACCTTCTTTTGGGACAAACAAGAGCACAACTATCCCCTCACATTGTGGACATGGGGATTACTCTCTAGTGTTAGTTCATCCAAGTGCATCAGTGAACATTATGAGTCTAAAGACCCTTTTCTACTCGAGGATTGACATATCGAAACTCCAAGGAGATCGGATGATGTTGTTAGGATTCAATGGGCAAGGAGATAGGGCTTTAGGCTCCATAGTGTTGCCATTAGAGATAGATGACTGAAAGACAGAAGCCAAGTTCTACATAATTGATTCAGATATATCTTTCACTATTTTTCTCTGTAGGCCTTGGATACATGGAAACAACATGATTCCATCTTTTTTCATCAGTGCATCAAATTCAGAAGAGGTGGAATCGAGCATTGTGTCAAAGGAGACTTGAAGTCATTCTCAGCTAGAGAGGTTGAGATTTATGATGATGTAGCCTGCTATCTTCCTCCAAATCAAAAAGTCTATTCTCATGAACTTGGTGAAAGTCCAAAATCAAAAGAAAAAGAAATAAAAGAAAAAAAGAAAAAAGAAAAAAAGAAAATAAAAGAAAAAGGAAAAGAAAAGAAAATAGTGAACAGAATGGAACCAAGGAAGAGCTAGAGCCATATGTTCGCCCATAGTTTCTTCCTCATGAACACATGGGTAGGATGACTCCTCCATTAGGTAGAGGAAGAGGCAAGTCCAGAGGTAGTTCTAGAGGTGGAAGACCTCCTTGCTGGTGGCCAACCGGTAGGAGCTATGTTCCATCTCAGTAGATTACCCTCACTATTCACATAGACTTAGAGTCCAGTTCAGAGGGTGAGTCTCATGTGGTTAGCAAGTCGACCAACCCCTCTCAGTGGGTATTTTTGGAGGTGACATTTGAGCCAAATTGTGATGAAGACCAGGCATCTAAGCAAAGCATGAATGTATCCAAACCATCATTATGTAGAATAGTCATATAGCAGTTGGGAACTTTAGCTCTAACCTCACTTTCTTCCCAAAAAGTTGAAGGTTTGGTAGTTAAGGAGGCCCCCAAGTCATCCATAGATGTCAAGCCAAAGAGGTTTTTGTTGGGAACATCATCCTCAAGTCAGGAAGCTGATGTAGAACTCGATGATGATTCATATAAAGATTTAATACAACTACATTTTGATTGGTATTTTTCTTGTATCATTAACTTAGCAAAGAAGAGATTAATCCCACATACTTGGTCTAAACACATGTCTGATTACTTTGAAAGACTATGGGACAACCAAAGTAGACATTCTCAATCAAGACCAAGACTAGGATTCAACATAGTGGGTCTACTCGATGATGACAACCATTGCCTAGTCATCACCACTCATTTGGGGTCTGATAGGTTCTTCCCAAATCATACTAACTCTTATGAGGAGATATGTTTAGATACTTCAGATGACCCAAATGAGCCTAAAGTCATAGATGCATCATTAGAGTTTGAAGAAAAAAATTAGATCAATCATTGATGAACTCAAAGAAATTAAATTAGGAATAAAAGAAGATGTATGCCTGATGTACATAAGTTCCTTATTGAATGAAGAAGAAACTAATGACTTAGTTAGGCTATTAGCTAAGTTTAAGGACTGCTTCACATGGAGTTATGAAGAAATTCCTGATTTATCTCTTGATAAGCAATCCACAAACAAGCAATAGATCATAATGTTAACTCTATCAAGCAAGCTCCTAGATGCATGTGATTAGAAATTGAACAACACGTCACTTCAAAAGATCGATCTTGTCTTTATTGGAAGAAAAATATCCCTACAGTTGGCGTGTCATCCTAGTTAAGAAAAAGAATGGTAAAATTTGCATATGCGTCAATTTTAGGGATCTGAACAAGGCATGTCCTAGGGATAAATTTTCACTTTCTATACCAGAATGATAGTGGACATTGCCTCATCTTATGTAGTATTCTCTTTTATGGATGGGTCATCTAGCTACAACCAAATCAAGATGGCCCCCGAGGATGAAAGAAACACTACTTTTCAAACCCTGATCATAATCTATTATTATAGGGTCATGTATTTTGGCCTTAAAAGTTCTATTACTACATACCAGCAGGCCATGACTCGGATCTTCAATGAACTCATTCATCATCAAGTTGAATGCTGTGTTGATGATCTAGTAGTCAAAAAATAAAGAAAAGGAAGACCATTTCTTTGACTTAAGAGTAATCTTCGAATGGTTAAGACAATTTAACCTCAAAATAAATTCCCTTAAGTGTGCATTCAGAGTAGCTTCAGAGAAATTCCTTGGGTTTGTTGCCAAACACCAGGGAATAGAGATCGACCCGGAGAAGATCAAGGCTATCTTAGAAATGCCACCCCTTAAAAGTTTAACTAAACTCAAATCATTTTAAGGGAAATTGGCATATCTAAGATGCTTCATATCCAACTTATCAGAAAGATGCTAGCCATTCTCAGCACTTATCAAAAAGGATGTCAAGTTCAAGTGGGATGATAGGTGCTAGCATGCTTTTGAAGACATCAAGCACTACCTAATGATGCAGTCAGTTCTAGTAGCCCCTCGGGCAAGCCATTGATCCTCTACACTTTGATTGATCAAATCAATAATGAAGGAAAGATAATGCTCTCTCTATCATCATCGTCATCTTGAGGCTACCCTATCAAAAGCACCTAGCTTTAATCTTTGCATCTCAAAAGCTATGGCATTAGATGCTTTCTTATAAGGTGAATCTGATCTCTAGAATCAATCCACTATAATATCTCATGACATGGCCGATGTTATCTAGACGGTTGGCATGGTGGATTTTTATCAGTTTGACATCATATTTACCTCGTTGTGAAAGGATAACTTGATTTCTTAGCGACATCCTTGATTCTCCATTTATAGATGACGTCTTAGATGAACAAATCATGAACTTTGGGGACACTAGCATTCACTATTGAGAGATGTATTTTGATGGTGCGACTTCCTCACAAAAAGGGAAAAAACCATGATCTACTCTTCAGAGGGAGTGGTAGTTCTCCTTCAATGTGTAATGAGATTCTCATATCATTTGCAATCCATGCACCAATAACAAAGCTGAATATGAGGCTTTGATTGCCAGAGTTAGTCATTACATTATGCATCTAGAGTCTCAACATCTTCAGGATTCTCAGCTCGTCATCAACCAAATTGCTGGGTCCTACAAAGTTCTAAAGCCTAAGCTCCATAATTACCACAAGTACACCATGGAGTTGTTGGCTTAAATCTTAAAGATCACTATCTACAAGATTCCTCAAAAAGATAATGCTGTAGCAGATGCATTGGCCAAGCTTGCCAAAGAGTTGGCATGCTCATAAGATGAGTCCATTCTAATAAGGGTCCAAAATAGACAAGTCTTATCCCTTATTGATGCTGAACTCATCGAGACTCTCTCTTGAAAGAGAGGTTGTCGTTACTGAAAAGGATAATGAGTCAGATTGGATGCAACCATTCATAGATTACATAAATACAGGCAAACTACCTCAATAGAAGTCATTAGCCCATTAGGTGAAATAGAGAGCTCTCTCCTATGCTCTCGTGGATGACACCCTATATTGGAATTCCTTCGATCATATATGGTTATGGTAGCAAACACGAAGCATAAGATAGATCGAGGTACATTTATCTAGTCACATTCAAAGATGAAAGCAAGATCAAAAAGACTAGTCGATGATGATTATGGCATGGATATAGCTAGGAAGTGCCACCAATGTCAGGTGCACGGTGTGGTCCTGCATCAACCACCCAACATTCTACATCCCACATTGGCCTCATGGCCATTTTAGTGTTGGGGCATTGACATAGTGGGTATGATCGATCCTCCTTCTTCCAAGGGTCACCGGTTCATTCTAGCTGCCACCGACTATTTTTCTAAGAGGGCAGAGGAAATCCCACTTAGAGAGGTCATAGCTCAGCATGTGTTCCAATTTTTTAGGAACCATATCATATATAAGTTTGGGGTGCCTCGACAAATTATATTTGATAATGGTACTGCATTCAAGAGCGCTAAAATAAATAGCTTTTCTTAGATACACAACATAGATTGGACATATTCCACCATCAACTACCTAAGGAAAAATGTTCAAGCAGAAGCATTGAATAAAACTCTCATTCAAATATTGAAGAAGACACTTGACAATAATAAGCAATAATGGCATGAGCAGTTGGTTGAAGCCTTGTGGGCCTATCGCACTACATACAAAACTCTAACTCAATCTACCCCATTCTCCTTAGTGTATGGATCTGAAACCATTCTACCATTAGAAGTCTAACTCCCATCACTAAGGATAGTTGTGGTAGCAAGATTACTACGGAGCAGAACGCCAAGCTGCGGTTGGAAGAGTGTGGTGAATTATTATTTTTATCTTCAACTTCTTTGGAAAATAAATGAAGACAAAAATAATACTTCTTTTTAGACATAACGTAGATCCGTAGATGTTCTTATTAGGGTGATTGGGCATAACATTGAGGAATGATGTACTATCTCGAGAGACAGTAGTCACCATCCTACAATGGACCTAATCACTTTAATAAGGACACCTAAGGAGAATGGGTCTTCAAATGTGATGGATCCCCTACTTTATATGGAAAAGTAAAGTAGGGTTTATTTTAAATCGGGTTCATTAAGTTCCCTATAGAGGTAAGCCCCCATAGTTAATTACATCTTAAGGAATGATATTCCTTAAGAATACTCTCGATTAAGGTAAATGATCTTTGTCTCCAAAATTTCAAAGGTAGGACTATCAATCAATTGGTTATTTTAGAAGATCAAAGATTGATCAAAGGAGGAGTTAATATCAAACCAAAGGGAGATAAGTAGGGGATGCTCTGATAGAAACTTAGCATCTCAAACTATCTTATGGTTGGGCTTTATATTTTGAATTTGAAGAATTATTTGTTTGAGTTAAATTTTTTTATTAGAAATCTAGGACTTACAATTCCATGATATAAGATCATGGAAATACGAGGTGAGGATTTATTCTTATAGTAAAGGGAAACAACCCCTAATCACGAATCACAGCTTTGGCCAGGCACACTAAATCTACATAAATGGGCATATAGTTTACCTCCACAATGAGAGGATAAACCAACTCTTGGACTTACAAACTTGGGGTGGATTAACTCTTATGATTTTAAATACATGTAGGCAAGTCTAATGCAAATTTTGTTAAGTTTATTTTTATTTTTGGACAATTAGTTTGAAATAGGCTATGAGATTCATAAGCCTAATGCATGAGAAGTTGGTTATGAGCCAAAATCTATAAGAAGGAGGTGTGTTTATACCATGGCTCTCAAAGGTCAAGCCATGTTCTCTAGCAAAGGTGGAAGCCCTCCATAAGCAAGAGTGAAGCAAGATGATTTTATGCATGATGTGAATCATACAACATCCATCTAAGGGGTTGCTAAATCTTTTATTATCTTGATTTATGTCCTAGGCTTTAGGTGAGGTTATGAGTTATTTATTTTTAAATTTGAGTTATTTAATTGGATAATTATTTTTCCTAAGCCTAATTGCATGGCCATTCATCAATCAATGAAGAAACTAGGAAAAATATGTCATCTTAATACAATCTAAACAAACATCAAATAATTTTTAAAGCTAGCTCAAAAGAATAAAAGGCATTTGTTCTCCACCACTCAAAAAAAATATGGGTAGCTCTCTACTGCAGATTAGAAATGAATATTACAATTTAGAAAGTATTTATGTTATCTTCATTCTTCATTTCATCTTTCTTCATTTCTTCATTTTTGATTTTCTTCTTTCCTTCCTTCTAGCTTAGTTGGAATGTGGTTGCTCTAAAGGCTTCACATGGTACATAAGATATAGTCTTATGACCAATGTTCACATCCACTTCCCCATAACATTTATTCTAAATCTTAATTGTAAAAATTACATGAAAATGGGAAAAATAAATCTAACTAAAAACTTGAAAAATAGAGATTAGCTAAACACACCACATATCCCAAGCATGTATATGAATAAATTGGACTTAGCACCCCTGAAACAAGTCCCGACCTATTTTTGGATTATGCTTAGGGGTATAAGCAACCTGCAAAGATATTTATGTTTTTTGTTCTGGTAGCAAATCTTGTAGAGATAATGATTAGGCTAAGATCATCCTATCATCATACACCCTAACATCCAGTCTAAAATATTACATCACAAAATAAAATCAAGCATTAAACCATGCACTGCCCTAACATAGAACTAGAAATGGTGACTTAGCCTAATGTGTGTGTCATTTAAGGCTTGTGTGGTATGTCTTAGCTAGGATTTAAAGTTGAAGTTTTCTAAGTGTAAAAGGGTTCAACTTAGAGGGTGGTTTCATTTAAGTGGTTTAGTTGATTTGGTCAATTTTATTTGATGACTTGATTTGGTTTGAATGAACCTACATTTAATTACTAAGTATTGTAAAGAGAATAAAAGAGAGGAGAACTTCTCTTTCATCCCTACCTTAAAGTAATTTCTAAGGTAGATTTATTAATAATTTTACTTTAGTGAATGTTTTATCATGTGTTTTAATTATTCTTAAGTTTAGATTTGCTTTAAATAAACTTATTTAATAAGAAAGGCATCTTAGAACTAATTAAGGTGAATTAATATCACATAACACACAACCCTTTATTTCTTTCCAACATGTATACCATGCATATGAATGTATCCTAAGCATAGCTATACATGCAATGCAAACACATTAGTACACCTTAATGATGAAGGCAAAGACATGTTGCTTAAGGAAATTTGGATGTTTCATTAATTCATGATTTTGTTAAGTAGAAAAGAGGGACTCTTTTATCCATTAATCAAATGCACATTTACATGTATGAAAGACATAGATATGATGTCATTATTTTCTACACTAGGGGTGTAAGATACAAGACCTACTTGGGGCTACTTAAAATCTCGCAACCCCAAATATCCAGACAAATATATCACTTTTCTTAAATACACGTGCATGTACAAAAAAGAAATGAATGGAAAAAGAGTCATGCAAAAGATTTTTGTTTGTTTATTTGATTTGGTTTATATATGTAATATGAAGAACCTTAATTCATGACATGGGGTGCATAGAATGAACTTAAGCAAGTGTTATGTTCTTTTCAAATGAACTATACACTTTACAAATCTATATAAACCCATGTTAAGAAAAGAGAAGAAAACCACATAAACCACATTTCTATATGATAGCCACATGCAAGCTTATAAATATTTATAAGTAGCATACTTTCATTTATGATACTTGACTTATAGATTTTGAAAATAATTTTTAATTTAGTAGTGATAATGGCCATTCATATTCTTACTCTAGCCAAAGCATGCAATCTGACAAAAAGGAAACATTTTATTCTAATTTGATTTTCCAAAAGGTATTGTGGTAAAAAAATTTATCAATTTTATTTTTAGAGGATAAGATATATACTTCCATCTTCACTCTATGTGGGATAAAATGAGGATGAAAATATACATCTCTTCTCTTTATGCATTTTGACACAACGTAGATCTGCATATATTCTTACTGAAGGTGATCGAGTATGACATTGAGGAGAGGTGTACTATCTCAAAAGATAGAAGTCATAACCCTACAATGGACCTAATCACCTCAACAAGGACTCCTAAGGACAATGGGTTTGCAAATGTACCAAAGATTCTTCCCCTACTTTACATGGAAAAGTAAGGTTTACATTCGGGTTCATTGTTCCCTGGGGCAAGCCCATAATTAATTACATCTTAAGGAATGAGATCCCTTAGAATACTCAGATTAGGGTAGATGATAGTTGTCTCCAAAGATTTCAATAGGTAGGACTATCAATCGATTAGTTTATTTTAGAAGATCAAATAGGATTGATCAAAGAGGGGGAGTTATTATCGAAGCCAAAGGAAGATAAGTAGGAGATGCCCATGATGCTAGGAAACCTAGCGAGCATCTCAAACTATTCTATGATTGGGCTTTATATTTTTGAAATTGATTTAATTTGTTTGAGTTGAATTTTTCATTAGAAATTTAGGGCTTATGATTCCATAACATAAGATTATGGAAATGCCTAAGAGGTGAGGATTTATGCTTATGGCCCACAAAGGGAAAAGCAGCCTCAGAACCTAAATCTAGGGAGCTTTGGCAAGGGCCAAAAGCACAACCTAAATCAAAGAAAAAAATGGGTATTTGGTTTGCCTCCATAAGAGAGGACAAACCACCCGACTATTTGGACTTACAACCACCTGGGGGTGGCTGCCAACTAACTCCTCCTATGATTTTAAATTCATGTAGGAAAGTCATATGCTTTATGCAAGATAGTTAGACTGTTATTTATTTAGAAAGAGACTAAGTCCTTAAACTCACTCCCTAAAGGGACTAGATCATGTAAGGGTATGCTTCAAATGACTTAAATCTAATGGAATTCAGATTTCATTTTATTTTTGGCCAATCATTTTGACTCAGGCTAATATGATTCATATGCCTGGTGCATGAGAAATGAGATTATTAGCCAAAATTAGTGAGAAGGGAGGAGGTGTGTTTCCCCCATGACTCTCAAAGGTCAAGCCAAGTTTCTCTGGCTAAGGTGGAAGCCCTTCAATCAAGAGTGAAACAAGATGCTTTTGTGCATGATGTTATAAAAAAATCATCCAGCTAAGGGGTTGCTAATTCTTTTATCTTAATTTTAACTTAGACTTTAGATGAGGTTATGAGTTATTTATTTTTAACTTTGAGTTGATTAATTTGGTAGAAGAATTATTTTTTCCTTAGAGCCTAATCCATATCCAGGCCATACATAAAGCAAGATAGAAACTAGGAAAAGGATGACACTTAATGCACAAGCTAAACAAATCATCAATCAATTTATAAACTAATCACAAAGAATAAGAGAGCCATTATGGTGGAACCACACAAACCCAAAAAAATAATTGGGTAGCGAGCTCTACCCATACAACCATATTACCAATGAATTACATATAATTAAGCAAGGAACTCATTGTTATGGGGTCTTCAAGCTTCATTTCTTCATTCTTCTTTTTCTTCTTTCTTCTTTGGTTCCTTCTTTTGGATGGTTGGAAGGTGGATGCTCCAAAGGCTTCACATGGTGCATAAGATGAGATCTTATGACCAATGCTCATCCTAATCCCCATAACAATCATTCCAAAATCCTAATTGCAAAAATTACTTGAAAAGGAAAAGTAAATCTAGCTAACACCTACAAAGGAAAGGTTAGCTAAACAAATCACCAAATCCTAAGCATGTATATTGGACTTATCACCCCACACATGGGTGACTAAGTCCACCTGGCCTATTGGATTATGCTTAGGGGTATAAAAACCTGCACAACAAAAACATTTATATATGTATTTATTATGACGTCCCTTAAGCACAATCCCCTATAGAAGGAAATGGTTAGACTAAGATCAGCTTACCATTCATTCTATGCACATGCATCTTAACATCCAGACTAAAACATATATCACAAAATAAAAGTAAGCATCAAACCATGAACCGCCCTAACCTAAAGCTAGAAGTGGTGACTTAGCCTAATGTGTGTGCTTTAGAGGTTTGTGTGGTATACTTAGTTAAGGCTTCAAGTTAGAATTTTTTAAGTATGAAGAATGTTCAACTTAGAGGAGGGTTTCATTTGAGTGATTTAGTTATTTTGGGTTGATTTTATTTTATATTTTGATTAGGTTCAAGTGAATCCTACAATTAATTACTAAGTTATAAAGAGAGGGAAAGAGAAGAACTTCTCTTTCCTTCCTTAACCTAAGTAATTTCTAAAGTGGATTCATATTTTAGTTTTGTTTAGTGAATATTTTAATTAAGTGTTTTAATTAATCCTAAGTTTAGATGAACTCTAAACAAACCTATTCAAAAGAAAGACATTTTAAGATTAAGTAAAATGAACTAAATTCACAAAACATACATCACTTCATTTCTTTCCCAACATGTATAACATGCATATGAATGAGTCTAAGCATATCTATATATATATATACAAATGAGAATGTTTAACACACTTTATAATGCATGCTAAGTAATTCATTTAAGAAAATTTGAAATTTTATCATGCATGATTTTCATTAAGTAGCAAAGGTCACATGCACATATGAATGTATGAAAGGCATAAGTAAGTATGATTCCATTGTTAAACAGGGGTGTAAGGTACAAGGCCTACTTAGAGCTACTTAAAGCCTTGCAACCCCGGGGTTGTCCAGACTAATATACCACTTTTCTTAAATACAAGCATGTGCACAAAAAGAAATGAATGATAAAGAAAGAATGCAAAAGTTGGTGTTGGTTGATTTATTTTGTTTATGCAATTTATATGTGCAAGCATAGGTATCCTTCTTAAGTGATAGTATAGGAATGAATAGGATATGAAATTAGGCAAGTGTTAGGTTCTTTTCAAATGAACCATACACCTTGCCAAATCTCATTCAAAACTATACTAAAAGAGAAGAGAAGGAAAACGTACACTAAGCACATCCTTATATTTTAATCACAAGCAAACTTATAAGTAAGATATAAGTAACACACTTTAAATTTTGATAATTGAATCATATATTTTGAAAATAATTTGAATTTAATAGTGATAATAGCCACTCATATTCTTACTTTAGCTAACACATGCAATTTAACATAAAGAAAGTATTTTTATTTTTAAATTTGATTTTTGAAAAGTATGGATGCATGAAACCATATGACACACATATTTAGCATGTTGGGAAAGAACTAAAGAAATAAAAGCATGTAAACCCATTTACATTAATTAAATCCTAAAGACAATCTTATGAAATAAGAATGCTTAAAGTTAATCAAAATTTATTTAATATGATTTTTATTTGATTTAATTTTGAAAATATAAAGTGAGTTTGCTATTTCTAACCCATTCCCATGTGTTTAATATTTTTTGTTCAATTTTTAGATGATTAGATTCATTTTATATTTTGATTAGGTTAAGGTATGAATTAAGCATGTTAATTACCCCTTACCTACACCACCTTAGCATAGTTAATCAAATAATTATGAGCCAATGAGATGACATAAAATCTCATAATGAATTTAAATTTGTAATGCACCTAGGAAGAAATGGGCCTAATGCAAGATTAATGATTAATTAAGCTAAAGGGTTTAACTTAAGTAATTTCAAAATACCCCTCACACATATGAGTTGAATTTGGTTTTCCTTAATTGAACTTAGGCTCTTGAACACCTAAGCATCTACCCCATGTAGATTAATTAAGTTCTAGAAAGTTTTAGAATTTTAAGAAATTAATTAATAGTAATTAGTGTAATTAGAGAGGATTAAGAAAGAAAGGGGTTTAAGAATAGCTTGAAATGCCCCAAAATTATTCCCCAAACCTCCTATTCACTAAAAGACCTTAATCAACTTCAATAAAGGGTTAAAACACTAATCAAACCCTTAATTAACCTTACATTAAGGGGATTAGGAAATGAATTAGCAATTTTACTAATTAAGCCACCAATAAATCCAAAGAAAATTAGGGGAGGCAGAAGTCACCCCCAAAAATACACTCAAGAAGTTTGAGATTAATCACTGGATTAATTAGGGAGTAATTAGCAAATTAAGATTTCTAATAAAAGTCAAAATCAGAGAAAGACACTTACAAAATTCATTAAAACCAATTTTAGAATATTCTAGGTTGAATTATCTTTAATGGAATTTATTTTCATATTTTTCATTTTCTTTAGAGATATGAATTTTAGAAGTTTAGGTAATTAATTAAATTTATTTAAATCTTATTAATTCCCAATCTGACACACATCTAGCGTACAGCGTCACTTCTTGAGCGACCACTTAAATATTGTCATATTTGTATGGCGTGGTACTAGCTTTTCCTCGATTGAGATCAGGATCGATGGCTAAGTTTAAAGTCGCCATTGAGAGGGGATTAAATTAATTTTAAAACATGATTTAATCTCGGTCGTCCATCCAAAATGTGTGGATGGATGGCCAAAGATCACCCCTATTCTTCCTTGTGGAGAAATGGAGACCATCCACTTTCAAAGGGAAGATTCGAGCTCAGATTGTATTGAAACTCAACCCACACCATCTAAACCTAATGGCAAGAATATCTAACGGTCAAAATTCCATGGGATCAAAATTTATTTCATAAAGCTCCACACCACATTGAGTTTAATGGTCAAAAAATGGCATACCTTACCAGAGGTGATCACCGGTACTTGATTCCCTTGGAGAAGCTTTGTCTGGTTGAGACAAAGCTTTGGTGAAAGTTTTAGCTCTTGGGGTTGAGTAGATCTCTCTATGGACCAACTCCTCCTTGGATTCCTTGTGGCTTTGATTGAACTAGGACTCCTCTTGCCTTTGGAGCTTGGGAAAGTGTATAGGTGCACTTGACTTAGTCCTCTGATGGAGCTTGAAGAATTTGATTGGTTTCAAGTGTTGGAAGTTGGAAATCAATGGAGCTCCCTATTTTTCGGAAAAATGAATGGAATTTCAATTCTCACAAGCTTGGGAAGGCTCTCAAATGGCTCCATGGCTTTCTATGCTTCAATCGATAGAATGTGCCTGTGAATTGAAATGAATTAGGGGGAGTATATCTCCTCTTTCGGTAATCAGATGGCCGAGCATAGGCTTGCCATTTTGATCCAATTTCCCTTATGCAATGGGATGTTTGATCTGTTAGAGGCTTGTACATGTCAGGTTTGGCTAGGAGTGGAATATGAAGTCCCCATGTGCTTCAAATCAGTGTGGGAATGCCATGGCCATTTCAAGCCATGTGCTTGGTTTGGCCCTTGGGTCAAGTTGGGCTGACCCAAACCCATTGGGTTGGGTGCACCACCCTCCATAGGGTTCACTTGACTTATTAGGAGAGTATCAAGTAGGTATGAAGAGGGTTTGATCAAATTTCAAGTGGAATTGACCAAAATTTATTCAATGGCCTAGGGGTAAAATAGTCATTTGGCTAATTTTTGAATTTGGATGTGTTGGGTATGTTGAGAAAATAGGTTTGGCCAAGTTTCATTAGATTTGGAGTTCATTTGGTATGATTTGGCTCATGTTGACCCATTTAGGTCAAAATGGGTCAACTTGTGTCAAGTTGACCAATTGGTCAAATTGGGTCAAACTAAGGGTTGGGTCAAGTTCATATGACCATTTGAAATGTTTTGGTGGCTTTGGTTTGATTCAATTTGATTTAGGTTTGAATTTGGTTCAAATGACTTCATTTAGGTCAAATGGGTCAAGTGGATTGGTATCTTTGTTTCCAATCAATTTTTGTTAAGTTTGAGTTTGGCTCAAAATGATCCTTTAGGTCATGTTGGGTTCATGGTCAATTGTGCTAGGTTAGGTCTAGTTGGCCAACTGAGGCTTTGGTCAAGTTCAACAAGTGATTTGGAATGAACTAGAGCCATTGGTTTCAATCAATTTGGCTTAGATCAAGTTTTGACACATTTGACTTTTAGGTCAAGTTGGGTCAACTTGGGTCAAGTGGCCTTAAGGTTAGGCTCAAATGTTGACTTGGTCAATTTTAAACATTGGTGAATGAACTTAGATTAATGGTTTCAATCAATTTGGCCTATGGTGGATTTTTATGTTAGGTTTCATTTTGGCTAAGTGTTGACTTGGTCAACCCTTGACTTGGTTTGATGTTGACTTTGTCCATTTGACAGTTTGACCTAATTTGGGTGATTGATCATCTCATGATGATTGTTGATCATGATGAGAGGCATGGGATTTGATTCAATCCAATTTAGTTAGGATTAAATTTGGCTTATAAGGACTTTAGGTCACTTTGGTCAAGTGAGCCTAAGTGGGTCAAATGGTTTCAAAGCTTGATTTGAGTTTGATTGAACTTGTATATGGACTTATGATTGAAATATAAATCATTTTAAGTGGTTTGAAGTCAAATGGGTTTTGATTCATTTGACAATTTTAAGTTCAAAGGGTGAACATGAAATGGATTTTGGCTTGATTTTTGAATTGAGTTTTGATTAAGTGATTGAAGTTTGTATTTATATTTGGATTCATGATTGTAGGATTGATTGAATCATAAAAGAAAATCAAGAGTTTGGCTTGATTTGAAGTTGATTTGGCTAAGTTCAAGATTTTGACTTGAAAGGCTTAGGTTGGATTTTGAATGGATTTGAGTTTGATTTTTGGAAGTGGTTTTAATTGTTTGAATTTATACTTCATTTATATATGTAAATATAAATAAGAATATAAATGGATTATGAGAAAATTTCATGAATTTGGAATGATTTGATCATGATCTAGGCTAAGTCCTTAAGAGAGGATTAAGAAACTTAGAAAATATTTGGAATTTTTGAATTTAAAATTTTGAATTTGGTTTGATTGATTTGAATTTATATTTCATTTATATATGTGAATATAAATGAGAATATAAATGAGTTATGAGAAAATTTCAAGGATTTTATTTGATTTGAGGATGATTTGGCCAAGTCCTTAAGAGAAAATTTAAAGGACTTAGGAAAATTTGGACTTTGGATTTGGTTTTTGAGCTTAGTTTGATTGATTTGAATTTATATTTCATTTATATATGTGAATATAAATGAGAATATAAATGAGTTGTTAGAAAATCTCAAATTTGATTTGATTTGGATGATTTTGTAAGTCCTTAGAGATTAAGGACTTAAGAAAATTTGGAATTTGAAATTTCATTCATGGGTTTTGATCATGAATTTCAATCATGGCATTGATTTGAGTTTGGAGAAAATCAAATAAGATTGATTTGAGTTTGACTTGAAGGAAGTTGATGGTTCAATCTAGTAGAAAAAATTTTCTAACACCCAAGCATACCATATTCTTATATTTACTCTTCAAGTCTCACAGGCTAATTGTGTCCTAATCAATAGATGTCTTGGACTAGATCCCTTAAAGTCTAAGAGGACTCCTATGTCTAAGATTTGAGAGCTCATTCTAAAAATGAGATCAACAAGTATTAATGCATGAGTTTATATGGCAAACAATATTTAACATGCTTGGAAAGAGATAAATTGATGTAAGCATGTAATTTCATTCACACTAATTAATTCCTAAAGACAATCCTATGAAATAAGATTATTTAAAGTGAATCAAAATTCTTCAAAGAGATTTTTTTTATTTTTTATTTTTTAGATTTGAATTTGACTTAGGAAAAGTGAGAAGAGTTTGCTGGTCCTAACCCATTTTTCCCATATGTGAATTAGTTTAGTTTTATTTTAGAACAATTAGATTGATTTTATGTTTTGATTAGGTTAAGGTGTAAATTAAATCCATTAATTATCCCTCACATACACCACTTTAACATAATTAACCAACTAATTATAAGACAATATATGATATGGAATCACATGTAATTTAAATCAGCAATTCTCTAAGAAGAAGGGGCTGCAATTGATAACAATTAATGATTATAAGCTAAAGTGTTTAATTAAGTACTTTCATAACCCTTCACACATGTGGTTGGATTTGATTTCCTTAAGCTTACCTTAGGCTTTTGAACACTTAAGGATCTACCCAAATTGATTAAGTGATTAAGTTTCAGTTAATTTTTGGTTTTGAGTTTGGTTAATTAAGCTATTTATTGAAATGATTAAATCATTAATCAATTTGTAAATTAATAAACTTATTCAAATGAAATAGACTTAAGGAAAAGATTTGGAAAAGACATCTAATCTCATTCCCCAAATCATCACTATCGAGATGATTAACAAGCATTGAATTCATCATTTAAGTTAATTAATCATTTAATTGATTGAGTGATTAGAATGAAACAAGAAAATAGATTAATCCAATAACAAATTCCAAGAAAATCATGGGAGGTAGAAGTCATCGCACTAATTAACCTTAGGGAGTTTGGAATTAATTATTGAAATGATTAAGGAGTAATTAGAGTTATTATATTTTTAATTAAACCTTAATTAGGGAAAATCTACTATTTAAAATCAATTAGAAATAATTTTATTAGATTCCCTTCTAAATTATCTTTAAAATGAAGTAGAGTTTGCATTTTTTAGATTTTTCCACATTTAGTTATGAAGTTTTAAAATTTATGTGATTAATAGGTCATTAAATAACTAATTATCCTTCTAATTCCATCTACTTGGATTGTTGGCGTGGCATGCTTTTATGGCGTGATGGGATTGGTTATTTAATGTCAAATCACATCGCATGTAAACATTCCTTTCTCCTTGTCGATCAAGGATCAATGATCATAACTTGATAAAAGTAATCAACTTAACATATATCACTCATTCCATGATTCATCCTTCCCTCTTTTATGAGACAAGATCGTCCATCCTCAATGGCTTGATCCAATCTAGCTGGGATTTACCCACACCATCAAGAAGCAAGGATACATAGATCCAATGGTGGAATTCTATTGGGATTATAATTCCCTTCACAAAGGATAAAGGATTTTTCTACTTAAGCTCAGTTTTGAGGCATACCTCACCGGAGGCATAGGACTCCTTTTAAACTTTATCTTACTTAACTCATTTTTAGGATGAGTTCTCAACCCCTCCATCTTAGACATAGGACTCCTCTTATACTTTAAGAGATCCTTAGTCTTAAGACACATCTAGTGATTAGGTGGACACTCAACCTAGCCCTAGAGACTTAAAAGAGTTAGCCATAGGAATAGGTCATGCCTTAGGGGTGTTAGAAAAATTTGCCTACCCGATAGCTTGAACCAAATTCCTCACTTCCTTCATTCAAGTCAAACTTAAATCAATTCTAACTTAATTGATTCTCTCCAAACTCAAATCAATTCCAAATGATTGAAATCCCAAGTTCAAAATCTTTCCTAAGTCCTTTGATTCCCTCAGGACTTAGCCAAATCAAATCAAATCACTTCAAATTCATGAAATTTTTTCACCCATTTATATTCTCATTTATATTCACATATATAAATGAAATATAAATTCAAATCAATCAAACTAAATCCAAAATTCAAATCCAAATCAAAAAAGCTTTCTAAGTCACTTTGATTCTCTTAAGGACTTAGCCTAAATCAAGTTCAAATCACTTCAAATTCATTAAATTTTCTCATAACCCATTTATATTTCATTTATATTCACATATATAAATGAAATATAAATTCAAACAACCAAAACCAACCAAAATTAAACTCAAATTCAATCAAAATCTAAGCCTTTCAAGTCCGAACTTAGCCAAATCAATTTCAAATCAAGCCATACTCTTGATTTTTCTTCATGATTCAATCAATCCTTCAATCATGAATCCAAAAATAAAACAAACTTCAATCATCAAATAAAAACTCAATTCTGAAATCAAACCTAAGTCAAACTGATGTTCACCCTTTGAACTTGAAATTATCAAATGAATCAAAACCCATTTGACTTCAAACCACTTGCAAATGGATTTATATTTCAATCATAAGTCCATATGTGAGTTCAATCAAACTCAAATCAAGCTTTGACCAAGCCATTTGACCTACTTAGGCTCACTTGACCCAAAGTGACCTAAAGTACTCTTATGAGCCAAATTCTAATCCTAACCAAATTGGATTGAACTAAGCCCACCTAAGCCTCTCATCATGATCAACAATCATCATGAGATGATCAATCACTCAAATTGGGTCAAATCAAGTTGAGGGTTGACCAAGTCACATGAAACAAACTAGCCAAAATCCACATAGGCCAAATTGATTGAAACCATTGATCTAAGATCATTCATGATCAATGTTTGAACTTGACCAAGTCAACATTTGAGCCTAACCTAGCCTTGGCCACTTGACCCAAGTTGACCCAACTTGACCTAAAAAGTCAAAATGTGTCAAAAAATTTGATCTAAGCCAAATTGATTGAAACCAATGGGTCAAGTTCATTCCAAAATGATTGTTGAACTTGACCAAAGCCTCAATTGGCCAACTAGACCTGACCTAGCCCAATTGACCATGAACCCAACTTGACCTAAAATATCAAATTGAGCCAAACGCAAATATAAACCAAATTGATTAGAAACAAAGATACCAATCTATCTAATATGATCAACCAAACATGAACCAACTAATGACCTGACCCAAATAGGTCAAATGGGTCAATTTGGTCAACTTGACCCATTTGACCTAAATGAATCCAATTGAACCAAAATTAAATATAAACTAAATTGAATCAAACCAAAGCCACCAAAATATTTCAAATGGTCATATGAACTTGACGCAACCCTTGGTTTGACCCAATTTGATCAATTGGTCAACTTGACCCAAGTTGACCCATTTTGACTTAAATGGGTTAACATGAGCCAAATCACATCAAACTAACTCAAAATTCAATGAAACTTGGCCTAATCCTCTTTTCAAATGTACCAAACATATTCAAATTGAAACCTAAGCCAAATGACTATTTTACCCCTAGGCCATAGGATAAAATTTGGCCAAATTCATATGGAACTTGGTCAAATCCTCTTCATGGCCACTTGACACCCTCTTAGTGGACCAAGTGGACACTAGTGAGTGTGGTGCAGCTAACCCAATAGGTTTGGGTTAGCCCAACCTAGCCTAAGGTTAAAATTGACCACTTGCTTGAACATGGCCACATGAAATCCCTCCTCCACTTTAATCACAAGCTCCACTACTCCTCTAGGCCAAAATCAGACACCTCACAGCCTAAACCCATTCAAGCTCAATTGGATCAAAATGGCAAGAAGGCTGTTGATTTCTGGGAGATATACTCCCCTAATTTCACTGAATTCATTCTCTATTCAATTGAAGCATAGGAACTTAAGCATTCAAGTATTTAAACTTCTTAGAGTGAGTTGAATTCTATCTTCATGATTTTCTAGGCGAAATAGGGAGCTCCATTGAAATTCAATCCACTCACTCAATACCAATCCAATTTCTTTGCAAGCTTCATTAGGAGCTTCAATTCACCCAAGCTTTTCCCAAGCTCCAAAGGGAAGGAGGTGCTACTTCAAAGATCAAGTGAGGGGTGGTTGGCCTCAGAAGGATCTCCAATCAACACCTCAAAACTTCAGCAAAGCTTCATCTCCACTAGACAAAGCTTCTCCAAGAGAATCGAGTGCCAGTGATAGCCTTCGGTGAGGTATGCCATTAAACTGAGCTCAATCTAGCCATAGTGTGGAGATTTATGAAATAAAGTCTCATCCCATGAGAAACTAATCATTGGATGTATCCTTTACCATGATGTTGGGTTGAGTTTGGATGTCAGCTCAATCGAGCTGGATCTTCCATGGAAGATGGGCGGTGCATCTAGAAGATATCGAGGAAATCTGGGCCATCCATCCGCATTTTGGATGGATGACCATGATTAAATCCACACATTCATTTTATCCCTTTAGAATTTAACCTCGACCATCCGATCCTTGATCGATGAGGGCGAAAAAATAGCGCCACGGCGATATGTATGATGTGATAACTTAAATAGGGAATCCCATCGTGCCACATGGAAAGCGCACGCCGCGTCAGCCTCAATGTGGCATCGATAGGATTAACTATATAATTAGGGATTTAAATTACTTAATTAAGCAAGGAAACTTCAAAAAAATTATATATAAATGTAAAAAAATAAAAAAAATGTGAAATAAATTGCATATGAAAGGTATTTGAATCTAGACTATTTTAAAATTGATTTGATTTTTTGAATAGTGTTATTTATATTTGGGTTTTATTGAATTTGACTAATTACTATTAATTAATTCCAAACTTCTTGTGTATGATTAGTGGGATGACTTCTGCCTCTCCTAATTTTCTTGGAATTTATTGATGATTTAATTAGAGGAATTGCTAGATTAATTTCTAATTACTCTCTTAATATAATTAAGTTTAATCAAGTGTTTAATTAGTGGTTTAACACATTAATTGAGTTAATTAAGGTTTTTTTAAGTGAACAGGAGGTTTAGGGAATAATTTTGGGATATTTTTCTTAAGCTATTCCTTAAACCCCCTCTTTCTTCCTTAATCTAAACTTAATTAAGGATTAATTCACTAATTACCTACGTAATCAATTCGATAAAATTTTAAAACCTTTAAGAACTTAATTAATCCATCTTGGGTAGATGCTTAGGTATTCAATAACCTAAGTACATTAAAGAAATCAAAATCCAACTCACATGTGTGAGAGGGGTTATGAAAGTACTTAACTTAAACCCCTTAGCTTAATTAATCATTAATCATGAGCCAAATGCATTAGGCCCTTTTCTTCTTAGGTGCATTATTGATTTAAATTCCTTGTGTGGTTTTATGTCATATCATTGGCTCATAATTATTTGATTAAATATGCTAAGGTGGTATAGGTAGGGTAATTAACACACTTAATTCATACCTTAACCTAATCAAAATATAAAATCATCTAATCATAAGATTAAACTAAAATCATACATGGGGAAATGGGTTAGGACCATCAAACATTCTTTCACATTTCTAAATCAAACATAAAAAAAATTCAAAACAAAATCACATTAAACAAACTTTGATTCACTTTAAACTTTCTTATTTCATAGGATTGTCTTTAGGAATTAATTAGGGAATGAATTTACATTGCTTTCATCACTTTATTTCTTTCTAACATGCTAAATGTATATATGCTAAATATTATGTCATATGAAATTCATGCATTCATATCTTTAAAAATCAAAATCAAAATGAAATGTTTTCTTTATGTCAAATTGCATATTTTGGCTAAAGTAAAAAATATGAATGACTATTATCACTATTAAATTCAAAACTATTTTCAAAACCTATAAATCAAACACCTAAAATTGAAAGTGTACTACTTATAATTATTTATGAGCATGCATGTGGATATAAATATGAAGATGTGAATAGTGTAACTTTTCTTTTCTTTTCTTTTAGCATAGTTTGAATAAGTTTTAAGTGTATAGTTCATTTGAAAAGAACATAACACTTACTTTCCTATTCCTATCATTCTATGCTATTACTTAAGAAGGACATCCACACTTGTACATATAAATTGCATAAACAAAATAAACAAACAAATACAAACTTTTGCATCTTTCTTTTCCATTCATTTCTTTATACATGTGTTTATTTAAGGAAAGTGGTATATTAGTCTGACAAACCCGGGTTGAGGCTTTAAGTAGCCTATAGGTCTTGTACCTTACACATCTTGGCTTTAAGTACTCACTTATGCCTTTCATACATATACATGTGCATGTGAATAATGGATAAAATAAACCACTCTTTTCTACTTAATGAAAACCATGCATCATAAAATATTTCAATTTTCTTAAGTAACATTTCTTAGCATTCATCATAAAGTGTGCTAAACATTTCCATTTGTATGTATAGATATGCTTAGGATTCATTCATATGCATGTTATACATGTTGGGAAAGAAATGAAGTGATGTGTGTTTGGTGATATTAATTCACTTTACTTAACCTTAAAATGCCTTTCTTTTTGAATAGGTATGTTTAGGGAAAATCTAAACTTAGGATTAATTAAAACACATAATAAAACATTCACTAAACAAAATTAAATATGAATCACTTTAGAAATTACTTAAGGTAGGGAAGGAAAGAGAAGTTCTCTTCTCTTTTCCCTCTCTTTATAACTTAGTAATTAATTGTAGGATTCACTTAAACCAAAATAAATCACCAAATAAAATCGACCCAAATCAACTAAACAACTTAAATGAAACCACCCTCTAAGTTGAACATCTTCACACTTAGAAAATCTAAACCTTAAAGCCATAGCTAAGCATACCACACAAACCTTTTAAAGCACACACATTAAGCTAAGTCACCACTTCTAGCTTTAGGTTAGGGCGGTACATGGCTTGATGTTTGCTTTTTTTGTGATGTATTATTTCTAGTCTGGATGTTAGGGTGAATGTGCGTAGAATGAATGGTAGGATGATTTAATCTAATCATTATCTTCTGAGGGATTATGCTTAAGCTGTAATAAAAATATAAATGCTTTGTGCGGTGCTTATACCCCTAAGCATAATCCAATAGGCCAGGTGGACTTGGTTACCCATGTGTGGGGTGCTAAGTCCAATATACATGCTTGGGATTTGTATGGTTTGTTTAGCTAATCTTTATTTTGCAAGTGTTAGTTAGATTTACTTTTCCTTTTCATGTAATTTTTGAATTAGGATTTTTTAGAATGAATGTTATGGGGATTAGGATGAGCATTGGTCATAAGATTACATCTTATACCATGTGAAACCTTTAGAACCACCTTCCAACCATCAAAGAAGGAACCAAAGAAGAAGAAAAAAAGAAGAAAGAAGAAAAAAAGAAAAGAAATGAAGACCCCATAACATGAATTTCCTTACTTGATTGTAAATTAATTCATTTATAATCGGGTTATATAAGGGTAGAGCTCATTACTAATTTATTTTGAGTTTGTCTTGGTGGTGCCATCAAATGACCTTTTATTTTTTTGCGTTAGCTTTATAAAATGTTCTACCAAATTAAACAACTCAAAATTAAAAATAAATATCTCATAACCTCACCTATAGCATATGCTAAAAATCAAGGTAAAAGAATTAGCAACCCCTTAACTGGATGAGTATTTCTTTCCTAACATCATGCAAAAAAGCATCTTGTTTCACTCTTGATTGGAGGGCTTCCACCTTTTCTAGAGAACTTGGCTTGACCAATGAGAGCCATGGTGGAAACACACCTCCCCTTCTCACTGATTTTGGCCCATAATCTTATTTCTCATACATTAGGCATATGAATCCTATAAGCTTGAGTCAAATAATTGTCCAAAAATAAAAATAAGATATAATATGTTTTGCATTAGATTTAAGCTATTTGAAGCATGCCTTGACATGATCTAGTCTCTTAAAGAGTGTGTTGAAGGACTTAGTTTCTTTCTAAATAAATAATAGCCTTGCTATCTTGCATAAGCATATGATTTGCTTACATGAATTTAAAATCATAGGAGGAGTTAGTTGGTGGCAACCCCAGGCAATTATAAGCCCAAGCAGTCAGGTGGTTTGTCCTCTCTTGTGGAGGAAAACCAAATACCCATATTCACCTTAGATTTAAGTCGTGCTTTTGGCCCTTGCCAAAGCTCCTTAGATTTAGGTTCTGAGATTGCTTCTCCCTTTTATGAGCCATAAGCATAAATCCTCACCTCTTAGGCATTTTCATAACCTTGTATTGTGGAATTATAAGCCCTAAACTTCTAATAAAAATTCAACTCAAATAAACAATTCAATTTCAAAAAAATGTAAAGCCCAACCATAGAATAGTTTTGGATGTTTACTAGGCTCCTAGTATCTTAAACATCCCCTACTCATCATCATTTGTCTTCGATAAGAACTCCCTCTTCTTGATCGATCCCACCTAATTTGCTAAAAAAAACTAATTGATTGATAGTCCTACTTATTAAAATCTTTAGAGACAACAATCATTTACCTTAATCAAGAGTATTCCTAAAGAATCACCTTCCTTAGGATGTAATTAACTATGGAGGCTTGCCCCTGTAGGGAACTTAATGAACCTGATTTAAAATAAACCCTACTTTACTTTTTTATGTAAAGTAGGGGAAGAATCTCTGGTACATTTGAGGGGTATACCCCCTCAATTCTAGCAAAAATTCAAACATAATTACATTGTGAGTCTTCCTAAGCCAATTCCAAAGCCCCTTAGAGTGTTTCCAAGGATCTCAAAGCTCCCCTTGATCGACATTGCCCATTCTCAAGCAAAGCTAAAATAGGGCATCCCAATCCCGAGCAATACTCCCTCTCCACTAACTCAAATCCAAATTCCTTGCACCCACACCATACACATACCTTATCAAAGCCAATTGAACCAATTCCAAAGCTTCCAAGCCATGAGAGGGAGAGTTGATGTGGATACTTGTGTGGATTATTGGTAGAGTGCTCTAGCCCAAATCAAGCTCAAAGCTCTTTAATAAGACCTCACCTCTACTAGGCGAAGCTATTTCTGGTGTTGTACCATCAGACATTAGCTCTAATTAAGGTAATTTCATAAACTGAGCCTTGTCTGAAAAAGTGGGTTGGTCTTTTGTGAAGAAATTTAAATCCCATGTGAATTTGACCATTGGATGTGTGGGTCTCCCTTCCCTGAAGGTGTGGGAAGAATTTGGAGACAATCTGAGCTCTAGTGAGCTCAGATCGAATGATGGAAGATATACAACATCAAATCACAAGGTAGATCCTTTGATTATCATGGCCATCTGATCTTATATCAGATCCATAGAAAGCCGTCACCGGTGAGTCTGGAAGTGGATGTGACTACTTAAATAGCCAATCCTGTCACACCACATGGAAAGTGAGCCATGTCAGCCTCCATGTGGCCCGATGGAATTAAAGCTTTAATTAGGGCTAATTAATTGATTTTTAATCCTAAAACTTACTAAAATCATAACTAATTATAGAAAAATCCAAAAAAAAAAATACAAACTTAGGCTCATTTTGAAGGTATTTCAGAGTAGAGTCTAGGAAAATTATTATTAATTGATTTTGAATAGTGATTTTGGATTAATTAAGGTTTTATCAAAAATCAAATTAGCTTAATTACACTTTAATTAAAAATTCAATTAATCTCAAATTTTCAATGGATGCTTAAGGGGATGACCTTTGCCTCCCCTATTTTTCTGGGATTTTATTCATTGCATAATTAGAGAAATCACTTGATTAAGCCCTAATCACTTTCTTAATCTAATTAATCATAATTATGAATGAACAGTAACTTGATTAATTATTTAAACCTAATTACCTCTCTTGAACAATAAGATAACTTAGGGGATGTGATTGGGGAAACCTTTCTTAATTCATTTTCTAAGTTTTCTTTACCTTTAAAAATCAAATTAATTAATGGTTAATGGAATGATGAATTGATTAATTAAGTGATTAATCTTTAAGATAAGAAAATTAGAATCTAATTGAATGTTTAAATGATTTAGGGATTAGGATTCGGGCCCTGCCCTTGATCTTTTCCCCTAAGTTAATTTCATCATCAAATTAAAATATAACAAAAGTGTTTAATCAATTAATTAAAGGCTTACTGAAATTAAAATTAAAAAAATTAATTCATCCACCCTAAATTAATCTTGGGTAGCTCCTTGGGTGTTCAATAACCTAAGGTGAGAGAGAATGAAATTATTGTTCAATAACCTAAGGTGAGAGAGAATGAAATTATTGTGAGAAAATCATATAAGTAATTAAGTTATATCCCTTAAGCTTAATTAACTAATAATAATAAGCCAATTGCATTAGGCCCCTTCATTTCTTAAAAGCATTGCAAATTAACTTTTCATATGGTTGCATATCATATTGACTTATCTTAATTAGTTAATTAACTTAAGGTGATATAGGTAAGGGTTAATTAATTCACTTAATTCATACTTTAACCTAATTAAAACATAAAATCAAAATAAATATTCTTCATTAAACCAAATTAATTCATACATGGGGAATTAGATTAGGATTAGCAAACCTCTTTCATATTTCCTAAATCAAATCAAACTCCAAGTTAAAAATGTTTTTAAATAATTTTGGTTTATTTTAAATAGCCTTATTTAATATGATTGTCTTTAGGAATTAATTGGGATGAATGAAATCATGTGCTTACATTCCTTTATTTCTTTCCAATCATGATAAATATTGCTTGCCATATGAAATCATGCATTCATTTTTTTTAAAAAATAATTAAATAAAATGTTTTCTTTTATGTCAAATTGCATGTGTTGACTTAAATTAAAAATATGTGTGGCTATTATCACTATTAAATCAAAATATTATCAAAACCTATAAATCAATTATTATAAATGAAGTAATGTTAATTACAAATATCTATAAGCTTACATATGATGATAGTACAAGATGTGCAATATGAAGTTCTCTTTCCCTATCTTAATTTGGATTCACATAGGATTTGCATGTGTATAGTTCATTTGAAAAGAATACAACATTTGCCTAAATCTACTTCTATGCATCTCCATATTAAGACTTAGGAAGAGTTTCATATCACATATGTAAATTATACAACCAAATCAAATATGACTTCTTGCATGATTCCTTATTCATGTGATTCTTTTTATACATTCACATGTATATGAGAAAAGTAGTATATTAGTCAGAACACCCCGGGATTGTGAGGCTTTAAGTAGCCCTAAGTAGGTCTTGTACCTTATGCCCCTAGTGCAAAAAATAATGGCATCGTACTCACTTAAAACTCTTGTACATATGAATGTATGACGTGGCCAATGAATAAGAATCATAAATCAAATAAATCAAACATAACTTTTGCATGGGTTTTCCTATCGTTATAGCTACTTGTACATCTACATGTATCTAAAAAAGTGATATATTAGTCTCGACATCCTCGGGCTGCGAGGCTTTAAGAAGCCCTAAGTAGGTCTGTACCTTACGCCCCTGGTGTAGAAAATAATGATGACATACTCACTTAAAACTTTTATACATGTGAATGTGTATCTAGCTAATGGATAAAAAATCTCTCTTTTCTATGTAATAAGGCATGCATTCATAATTCAATAGACAAATAAAATAGTTAAGTTCTAAATACACTTCTTTGCATTCATCATTCAAGTATGCTAAAAAAATATAAATTGCATGTGTAGGTATGCTTAAGATTTACTCATATGCATGATATACATGATGGAAAGAAATGAATGAATGTGTGTTATGTGATAGTAATCCATTCTAGTTAATCTTAAGATGTCTTTCTTATTGAATGAGTGCATTTAATGTAAACTGAACTTAGGATTAATTAAAACACATAATAAACCATTAACTAAATAAAATTAATTAATTAACTCACCTTAGAAATGACTTAAGGTAGGAATAAAAGAAAGATTCCCTCTCTTTTTTTTTTTCTTTATAACACTTAGTTACTAAGTGTAGGCTATATGAAACAAAAGAAAACACTAAGTTAAATCTTCAAATCAATTAAATCACTTAAAGAGAAATCAATCCCTTATAAATTAAATTCATCATACTTAGCAAATTATAACTCTAAAACCTAGTTATGACATACCACACAAGCCTTAACATATACACATTGGATTAAGTCACCATTTCTAGCTTTATGTTAGGACGGTGCATGTTTTGTTTTGTGATGTATTATTTTAGACTGAATGTTAGAATGTATATGCGTGGTCTAGATGTTAGGCTGATATTAGCTTAATCATGCTTTCTGTAGGGGGGTTGTGCTTAAGGTGCTGCGAAATAAAAATATAAATTCTTTTTGTATGAGGGATGCTTTATAGTATAGCAGTTAGGATAGGTGGGCTTGGTTACCCATTTCTTGGGGTGCTAAGTCCAAATTATTCATATAATTGCTTAGGTTGTATGGTGTATTTAGCTAACATTTATTTTATAGTTGTATCTAGATTTACTTTCCTTCTTTTAATATAATTTTGCATTAGGATTAGGATAAGTATTATGGGAGATTAGAATGAGCATTGGTTATAAGACCAAGTCTTGCATACCACGTGATGCCTTTGGAGCAAGCAACATCCCAGTCAAGTCAAAAGAAAGAAATGAAAGATGAAGAGTGAAGAGTGGAGGATGAAGAATGAAGACCCCCATAACACTTATCATTTTATAATTGTAATCATTCTTTCATTATGCTGAGATTTATAAGGGTTGAGCTCGACTACCCACATTTCTTTCTGGGTTGAATGGTGGTACCCGACCACATCGGCTTCTTATTCTCTTGTGATAGTTTTATAGAATTGTTTGATGTTCTGTTTAGCTTGTGCATTAGAAATAACATGTCTTTTCATAGTTCCTTTATGATTGGTGATTGCTGTGTGGCCTGGATGCGATTAGGCTCTTAGGATAAAAATAAATTTTCTATCCCACTAATAATTCACAACTAAAATTTTAAAATAATTCATAACCTCATATAAAAGCCTAGGCATTAAATCAAGATAATTAAATATTTAGTAACCCCCTTAGCTGGATGATTGTATGTTGAACATCATGCATAACAATCTTGTTTCACTCTTGTTAAGAGAGGGCTTTTATCTTTTCTAGATAGAAATGGGCTTAACCTTTGAGAGCCTATGATGAAAGAACACCTCTTTCCCTCTTGATTTAACCCATAATCAACTTCTCATGCATTTAGGCATACAAAATCCTATAGCCTGTGTCAAACTAAAGAGTCCTAAATTAAATAAAACTTGATAAAAATTTGCATTAGATTAAGTCATTATTCATATCCCTCATGCAGTAGTCTCTTTGGGAGTGGGTTTAAGAATTTAGTTTCTCTTCTAAATAAATAACACCCTAACTATCTTGCAAATCATATGACTTGCCTACATGGATTTAAAGCATAGGAGGAGTAAAAAGGCGACACTCAGGTCATGATGGCTTAGTCTCTCTTGTGGAGGGAAACCATATACCCACTTACGCCCTAGATTTAAGTCATGCATTGGCCTTAGCCAAAGCTTCTTAGATTTAGGACCTGAGGTTGTTATTTCCCTTTAGGGCTACAAGCATAAATCCCCACCTCTTATGCATTTTCACAATCTTGTATTGTGGAATTATAAGTCCTAGATTTTTAATAAGATTTCAACTCAAATAAATAAATTTCCTTAATTTCAGATATATATAGCCCAACTATAGTGTATATTAGAGTGTTCACTAGGTCTCCTATTATCATGATCACTCCATACTCATCTCCTTTGATTTGGATAATAACTCTCCCCTTTTGATCTATCCTACTTGATTTTTTTAAAATATAACCAATTTGTTGATAGTCCTATCTCTGAATTCTTTTGAGACAACAATCGTCTGCTTTAATCAAGAGTATTCTTAAGAGATTCATTTTTCTTAAGATGTAATTAACTGTGGGGGCTTGCCTCCATAGGGAACTTAATGAACCTAGTTTAAATAATCATGCTTTACTTTTCCATATAAAGTCGAGGAAAATCTCTGCCATAATTGAAGACCCATCATGCCTTAGGAGTCCTTATTAGGTGATTAGGTCCATTGTAGGGTAGTGACTTCTATCTTTTGAGATAGTCTACTATTCCTCAATGTCATACCTAATCACCTCAATAAGTATATCCTCAGATCTGTGTGGTGTCCACATATACACACACAAAATAAACCAAAAATAAAACCACACCATCGCACACTGACAGGGTCCATTTTATCAAATCACCATCCTTCCCTAGTGTAATCCAAATTAATTCCATCTTATCCCTAGCAGATCTGAGCTCATATCTCTAGCAGATGTGCCCTAAAACCAAATCATATCATCTCCCTTATGGAGCCCCCATAAAATCAAACTAAATCAAATCTCTATCTCTAGTGGATAATCTGAACCTGCTTCCCTAGTGGAAGGTTCATGCTCTCATCCCAAGTGGATCTTTTCTCCCAAAATCTTACCAAACCAACTCAACTTTTATTCTCTATGGATAACCTGAACCTGCTTCTATAGTGGAAGGTTCACATGATTGATCCCTTAGTGGAGCCTTCTCCCAATGCCCTTGGCATGAGTTGGGCATTACATAAGATCTTGATTCCCTACATCTCGAGTTTAGTAGATGGTTTCTTAGTGGTTATCCTTGGACATTGTTGATCATCTCAATTAACACAAATACATGCGGTGCGCCTAGTTAGTTACACCAAACCTATTGGCTACCCTTTCTTGACCTTATTTTTGGAGTGAGCTCTCAACTTCTTCATCATAGATCTATGACTCTTATATACACTAAGAGCTCCTTAGTCTTAAGACACTTCTAGTGATTAGGTGAACACTTAACCTAAGCCTAGAAACTTAGAAGATTTAGCCACAGGAAAATGTCATGCCTTAGGGATTTAGAAAAATTTACTGGCTTTGTAGCCTTGAACCTGATCCATGCTTTCTTCTTCAAACCAAACTTCCAAATCAAATGACTAGAACCAAAAATCAAATTCAAATTCCAAAATCCCTTCCTAAGACACATGAACCACCCTCATATGCTTAACCAAAACCCCCTTTAAACTAAATCAAACATGGTTGATTTCTTTATAAATCAATCATTCTTTCATTTATATTCATAAATATAAATGAAATCTAAATTCAAATCATTCAAATCAAATCAAACTAAATCAAACCAAATCGAGACCTTTCTTAAGCCCTATGGACTTACCTCCATAACCTTAATCAAATCTCAACCCAAATTAACCCTAACTCAATTGATTTCTTCATAAATCAATCATTCCTTCATTTATATTCACAAATATAAATGAAACCCTCAATGACTAAAATAAATCAAACTAAATCAATTCCCTACTTAAGCCTTTTTTTGACACATTCTTAAGCTTGGTCAAATTTGCTTTAAATCACTCAAACTCAAGTGATTTTCTCATGAATCATTTATATCTTGATTTATGTTCACAAATATAAATGAAATATAAATCCAAATAGCCAAAACCAAACCCAAATCAAATCAAATTCCCAAGTTTAGCCTTTTTAGCCAATTTCTTGAACTTGGCTAAATAATGCCAAAATCAATTCAAAACCCATGGTTTTCTTGATGGATCAATCTTTCTTTCAATCACTAACCCAAATATAAACATAAACTATAATTATCAAATCAAATCCAAGTCAACTCAAGTCAAGCCCATGTTGACCCCTTTTGACTTGAAATTGTCATATGAACTAAAATCCATTTGACTCCAAACCAATTGGATTTATATTTCAATCTAGGCTCATATGTGAGTTATAAACTTGAATCAAGCCAAAACCAAACCAATTGACCCATTTAAGCCCACTTGACTCAAAGTGACCTAAAGACCCTTTTTGAGCCAAGTTCTAATCTAAACCAAATTGGATTGAACTAAGCCCATCCAAACCTCATATCATGATCAAAAATCATCTTAGGGCGATCAACTACCTTGAATTGGGTCAAACTAAGTCAACTTGATCCTTTGACCAAGTCAACCTTTAGCCCAAATGAAATATAAAATAGCCAAAACCCACTATATACCAAATTAATTGAAACCATTGATTCAAACCAATTCATAATCAATAATTAAACATGACCAAACCCTCAATTGAGCCAAACTAAGTCCAATTGGTTATTTGATCTAAGTTGACCCAAATTGGCCTAAAAAGCCAAAACTGGTCAAATATTGATTTGATCCAAATTGATTGCAACCAATGGCTCAAGTTCATTCTAAAACATTTATTGAACTTAACCAAAGCCATGACCGAGCTCAATTTAACCAATTGGTCAACTTGACCCAACCTAGTACAAATTGACCTAAAAGGTCAAATTGGCCAAAATCCAAATTAAACCCAAATCAAACCAAAGACTACAATCATTTTTTAATTAATCAATTGAACATGAACCAACCTAACCAACCAATTTGGTCAAATTGGTCAACTTAGCCCATTTGACCTATTTGAATCCAAATGAGCCAAAATTAAACCTAAGCCAAATTAATCTAAATCACTTAAACCAAAACTCTTCAAAACATCATTTGAACCTAACCCAAGCCTTGTTTGACCCAATTTGACCAATTGGTCAACTAATAACTTAACCCATTTGAACCCATTTGACCATATGAAGCCAAAACCCAAACCAACCCATGGGACTACTGGTCAAACTTGACCCAAACCAAAATCAGTGGAACCCAATATTAACCATTAGACAAGCTCATTTGCATTGGATTTTTTCCAAAAGAGGCAAGGTCAACTCTCCCATCACCATGACATCCATCCCATTGCCAAATGGGGTATGCCTAGCCTCATTAGCCCACCCTAAAACCACTAGGATTGGCCATGGACCAAAAGGAGGTGAACCAAGAAGTCACCTCACTTCATACTTGAGCACCCAAAGGACCAACCCAACTCAATCCTCCCATATCTTGCCTTGAGCTCTTCATAGCTTCCTCATCGGAGAGAGTATGACCCCTCATGCCTCATGATGGGAATAGTCAAAAATGGAAGGAAGGATCCCATCCATCCATCACACTCAATTTTGAGGTATACTCCCTCAATTCGAGTAGCAATTGTCACCATTCGCATTCTCTGAATCCCTTGAGTGATTTTGAACTCCCTCAAATACTCTTATAGCACCCCAAGCATCCCTCGATTAGCCATTGTTCTCTGCGTGTGAAACCAAAATAGGGGAGACCTCTCTTGATTTAAACCAACCCATTTCTTAACTAAACTCCAATTAAACTTGTACACACCTTCACCACATCTAATCAAAGCCAAGAAAATCATCCTTTAAGTCACAAAGCCATAAGAAGCCATACTTTGATCAAGATAGAATGCTCAAAGGGAAGAGTTTGTCATTAGGGGCAATCCACCTCAAATTAAAGCTCGTGCAACTCAACATGGCTTCAAGAAAATCATCATGAGATGATCAATCACTTAAATTGGGTAAAACCAAGTCAAACCTAAGGGTTGACCAAGTCAACCAACCAAAATGAAACAACTTAGCCAAAATTCACCATAGGCCAAATTGATTGAAACCAATGATCTAAGTTCATTCATGATCAATGTTTTGATGACCAAGTCAACATTTGAGCTAACCTACTTAATTATTGACAACTTGACCCAACTTGACCTAAAAAGTCAAAATGTGTCAAAACTTGATCTAAGCCAAATTAATTGAAACCAATGGGTCAATTTCATTCCAAAAATGATTGTTGAACTTGACCACCAAAGTCTCAATTGGCTAACTAGGCCAACATAGTCTAATTGATCATGAACCCAATTTGACCTAAAGGGTCAAATTGAGCCAAATTTAAACTTAACCAAACTTGATTGGAAACAAAGATACCAATCCCTTTCATATGACCAACCAAACCTAAACCTACCCATGACCTAGCTCAAATAGGTCAAATGGATCAAATTGGTCAACTTGACCCATTTGTCCTAAATGAAATCATATGAACCAAATTCAAACCTAAACCAAATTGAATCAAACCAAAGCCACCAAAACATTTCAAATGGTTATATGAACTTGACCCAACCCTTGGTTGAATTTGACCAATTGGTCAACTTGACCCATTTTGACCTAAATGGGTCAACATGAGCCAAATCACATCAAACCAACTCCAAATCCAATGAAACTTGGACAAACCTATTTTCTCATCATATCAAACATACCCAAACTGAAATCAAGGTCAAATGGCTATTTTATCCCTGGGCCATAGAGTAAATTTTGGCCAATTCCACTTGAAATTTGGTCAAATCCTATCGATAACCACTTGGCACCCTCTTAGTGGATCAAGTGAACACTAGGGAGTGTGGTGCACCTAACCCAATGAGTTTGGGTCAGCCAAACATAGCCTAATGAACAAACTGACCACATGCCTTGAAATGGAGCACATGGAATCCTCCTTACACTCAGTTCAAGCACATGGGAAGTTCACCATTCCACTTCTCTAGCCAAACCAAATTCAATGACTCATCTAATAGCCTAACAAACCCACTAAATCAAGGCAATTGATCAAAAATGGCAAGCTCTTGTTTGTCATTTGAAGGGGAGATATATTCCCCCTAATTCATTTCAATCTTCACACTCCCTCAGTCGATTGAAGCATAGGAACTCAGAGAAAGCCTTAAGGAGTCTTCCCAAGCTTCCTAGAGAGGATTTGAAATCTCCATTCTCAGTTTTCATAGCTTAAAAATAGGGTGGTTCTATTGAAAAGCCAACTTACTCAATACTCAACATCAACTCAATTCCCTTTTCAAGCTTCATCAGAGGACCAAGTCGAGTTGATCTAAGCTCTTTCCCAAGCTCCAAAAGTAAGAGAGGATCTAATTCGATCAAAGCCGCAAGGAGTTCAAAGGGGAGTTGGTCTCTGGAAGAAACCACCCAATTTCAAGAGCTCAAACTTTTAGCAATGCTTTGTCTCAACCAGACAAAGCTTCTCTAAGGGATTCGAGTAGCGACAATCACCTACAGCATGGTATGCCATTTTTTTGAGCTTAAGTTCAATGTATGTTGGCCCTTTGTGAAGTGAACTTCAAACCTAGGTTGATCTAATCATCAGATGCTCTTTTATTCATGCTTAGATGGTGTGGGTTGATTTTCATCCCAATCCGAGCTCAATCGAGCTCGGATCATGGCCGCAAAATGGACTATCTCCATGGCTCACAGAGAGCAGCAGGGATGAATCTCTGGCTGTCCATCCGTGCATTTTGGATGGATGACCGAGATTAAAATGCGTAATATCCATAATATTCTCCTTCAGATCCACGGCTTTAATGTCATCCGTCTGATCCTTGATCTGATGACTGAGGAGAAAGTGCATAGCGCTGCCACCACGCGGCGCTAGGATGTGACGGGTTAAATAGCCAATCCCATCATGCCACGTGTAAAGTGCATGCCGCGTCAGCGGCACACGTGGCACCGATAGGATTAATAATATAATTAGGGATTAAATAATTTTTAATTAATCATCAAACCTTCTAAAATTTATATCTAAGTGTAGAAAAATTAGAAAAATATGAAATAAATTGCATATAAAAGATAATTGAACATAGAATATCTAAAATTAATTTCAATAGATTTTAAGTAGTATTTTTCTTTGAATTTAGGTTTTATTAGGAATGTTATTTTGCTAGTTACCCTTTAATTACTCCTCTGATTAATCTCAAAGTTTTTGTGCTTAATTAGTGGGATGACTCCCACCTCCGCTAATTTTCTTGGGATTTATTGGTGGCTTAATTAAGGGAATTTCTAGTTCATTACTTAATCACTCCCTTAATATAATTAAACTTAATTAAGGGCATAATTAGTGGTTTAACCCTCTGATTTAGTTAATTTAGTTTTGATTAAGTGAATGTGAGGTTTAGGGAATAATTTTGGGGTTTTTTTCCTTAAGATATTCCCTAAACCCCCTTTTCTTCCTTAATCCATTCTTAATTAAGGGTTAATTCACTAATTACCCCCTAAATTAATTTCATAAAGTTCTAAAATCTTCCAGAACTTAATTAATCTATCTTGTATATATGCTTAGGTGTTTAAGAGTCTAAGTACATTAAGGAAATCAAAATCCAACTCACATGTGTGAGAGGGGTTATGAAATTACTTAAGTTAAACCCTTAGTTTAATTAATCACTAATTATGAGCCAAATTGCATTAGGCCTTGTCTTCCTAGGTGCATTACAAATTTAAATTTCTTGTGAGGTTTTATGTCATCTCATTGGCTCATGATTATTTGATTCACTATGCCAAGGTGGTATAGGTAAGGGGTAATTAATACAATTAATTCATACCTTAACCTAATCAAAATATAAAATGGATCTAATCATCTAAAAATTGAACTTAAATATCATACACATGTAAGAATGGGTTAAGAACAACAAACGCACCTCACATTTCTCAAATTAAATTAAACTTAAAACAAAACCAAACCTTCTTTAGAAATAGTTTGATTTGCTTTAAACTTTCTTATTTCATAAGATTATCTTTAAGAATTAGCTAAGGTGAATGTGTTTACATGCTTTCATCATGTTAGTTCCTTCCCAACATGCTAAATGTGTATGTCATATGAATTTCATGCATTCATTCTTTTCAAAAATAAAAATGAAAGTGAAATATTTCTTTTATGTCAATTTACATATTTTGGCTAAAATAGAAATATGAGTGGCTATTATCATTATTAAATCCCAATTATTTTTTAAATATATGAATTAATTACCAAAACTAAAAGTGTGTTACTTATATTTTATTTATAAGCTTGCATGTGAGTAAAATATAAAGATGTGCTTCGTGTAGTTTTCCTTCTCCCCTCTTTTAGTGTAGTGTTGGATAGGATTTGGTGAATTGTTTAGTTCATTTGAAAAGAACCTAAAACTTGCCTAATTCTATTCATTCTATGCTATTACTTAGAAGGATACCTACACTTGTACATATAAATTGCATAAACAAAAATAAATCAACCAACACAAACTTTTGCATCCTTTCTTTTCCATTCATTTCTTTTGTATGCTTGTATTTAAGGAAAGTGGTATATTAGTCTAGACAACCCCCTGGTTGTGAGGCTTTAAGTAGCCCTAAGTAGGTCTTGTACCTTACACCCCTAGTTAATAATAGCATCATACTGACTTATGCCTTTCATACATTCATGTGTGCATGTGAAAATTGGATAAGAAACCCCTTTTCTACTTAATGGAAATCATGCATCATAAGCAATCAAATTTTCTTAAGTAAACTATTTAGCATTCATTATAAAGTGTGCTAAACATTCTCATTTGTATGCATAGATATGCTTAGGATTCATTCATATGCATGTTATACATGTTGGGAAAGAATGAAGTGATGTATGCTTTGTGAATTTAATTCACTTTACTTAATCTTAAAATACTTTTTTTTGAATAGGTTTGTTTAGAATTGATCTAAACTTAGGATTAATTAAAACACATAATAAAACATTCACTAAAGAAAACTAAATATGATCCACTTTAGAAATTACTTAAGGTAGGGATGGAAAGAGAAGTTCTCTTCTCTTTTCCCTCTCTTTAAAATTTAGTAATTAATTGTAGAATTCATTCAAACCAAATAAAAATACAAAATAAAATCAACCCAAATCAGTAAAATAACTTAAATAAAACCATCCTCTAAGTTGAACATCTTCACACTTAGAAAATCTAAACCTTAAAGTCATAATTACGCATACCACACAAACCTTCTAAAGCACACACATTATACTAAGTCACTACTCCTAGCTTTAGGTTAGGGCGGTGTATGATTTGATGTTTGTTTTTATTTTGTGATATATGTTTTAGTCTGGATGTTAGGGTGAATATGCGTAGAATGAATGGTAGGACAATTTAGTCTAATCATTATTTTATTCATCGGATTGTGCTTAAGAGTATTTGTAATAAAATATATACTTTTATTTGCGGTGCTCATACCCCTAAGCATAATCCAATAGGCCAGGTGGACTTGGTTACCCATGTGTGGGTTCTAAGTCTAATATACATGCTCAGGATTCATGTGGTTTGTTTAGCTAATCTTAGTTTTGCAGGTGTTAGCTAGATTTTCTTTTCCTTTTCATGTATTTTTGCAATTAGGATTTTGGAATATTTATTATAGGGGATTAGGATGAGCATTGGTAATAAGATCTCATCTTATGCACCATGTGAAGCCTTTGGAGCAACCACCTTCCAACCATCCAAAAGAGGGAAGAAGAAAGAAAAAAAGAAGAAGAAAGAAGAAAAGAAGAATGAAGAAATGAAGCTAGAAGACTCCCATAATAATGATTCCTTGCTTAATTGTACTTAATTAATTTGTAATCCAGGTTGTATAAAGGTAGAGCTCGGCTACCCAATTTGTTTTTGGGTTTGTGTGCTGGTGCCCTACCATAAATGACCTCTTATTCTTTTGCGTTAGCTTTATAAATTGATTAATGATTTGTTTAGCTTGTGCTTTAAGATGGAATCCTTTTCCTAGTTTCTTCCTTACTTGATGTATGGCATGAATATATATTAGACTCTTAGGGAAAAATAAATATTCTACCAAATTAATCAATTCAAAATTAAAATAAAGAATTCATAACCTCATTTAAAGCTTAGGCTAAAAATCAAGATAAAAGAATTAGCAACCCCTTAGCTGGATGAATATTTCCTTTACAACATCATGCACAAATGCATATTATTTTCACTCTTGATGGGAGGGTTGTACCTTTGCCATAGAAACTTGGCTTTACGTTTGAGAGTCATGGTGGAAACACACCTCCTCCCTTTTCACTGATTTTGGCCAATAATCTTACTTCTCATGCATTAGGCATATAAATCCTATAAGCCTGAGTCAAATGATTATCCAAAAATGAAAATAACATGTGATATGATTCGCATTAGATTTAGGTCATTTAAAGCATGCCCTTACATGATCTAGTCTCTTCAGGGATTGAGTTTAAGGACATAGTCTCTTTCTAAATAAACAACAACCTAGCTATCTTGCATAAAGCATTTGACTTGCCTACATGAATTTAAAATCATAGGAGAAGTTAGTTGGCAGCCACCCCCAGGCGGTTGTAAGTCCAAGTAGTCGAGTGGTTTGTCCTCTCTTGTGGAGGTAAACCAAATACCCTTTTTTTTCCCTTAAATTTAGATCGTGCTTTCAGCCCTCACCAAGGCTCCTTAGATTTAGGTTCTGAGGTTGCTTCTCCCTTTTATGGGCCATAAGCATAAATCCTCACCTCTTAGGCTTTTCTGTAATCTTGTGTTGTGGAGTCATCATCCCTAAACTTCTAAAAAAAAATTAACTCAAATGAATAATTCAATTTCAAAAAAATAAAGCCCAACCATAGGATAATTTGAGATGCTCGCTAGGTTTCCTAGCATCATGAGCATTTCTTACTTATCTTTCTTTGGCTTTAATAATAACTCTCTCTCTTTGATCAATCTCATTCGATCTTCGAAAATAAACTAATTGATTGTTAATCCTACATATTGAAATTTTTGGAGACAATGATCATTTACCTTAATCGAGAGTATTCTAAAGGGATCTCATTCTTTAGGATGTAATTAACTATGGGGGCTTACCCATGTAGGGAACTTAATGAACCCGGTTTAAAATAAATCCTACTTTACTTTTTCGTGTAAAGTAGGGTAAGAATCTTTGGTACACATGCAGACCCATTGTCCTTAGGATTTCTTGTTGAGGTGATTATGTCCATTGTAGGGTGGTGACTTCTATCTTTTGAGATAGTACACCTCTCCTCAATGTCGTACGTGATTACCCTCAATAAGAACATTTGCGGATCTACATGGTGTCAAAAATGCATAAAAAGGAGATGTACATTTTTATCTTCATTTTATCCCACATAGAGTGAAGATGGAAGTATATTTATCCTTTAGAAATTCTTCTCATAAAAGTTTCACCACAAGGAGTTAGTTGGCGGCCACCCCAGGCGGTTGTAAGTCCAATAATCGGGTGATTTATTCTCTTTTGTGGAGGTAAACCAAATACCCATTTTGCCTTAGATTTAGGTCATGCTTTTGGCCCTCACCAAAGCTCCCTAGATTTAGGTTAGAGGCTGCTATTTCCCTTTGCGGGTCACAAGCATAAATCCTCACCTCTTAGGCATTTCCATGATCTTGTATCATGGAATTATAATCCTTAGAATTCTAATAAAAATTTAATTCAAATAAATCAAATCAATTTCAAAAATGTAAAGCCCAACCATAGGATACTTTGGGATGCTTACTAAGCTTCCTAGTATCCTAAGCATCCCCTACTTATCTTCATTTGGCTTCAATAAGAACTCCCTCCTCTTGATTGATTTCACTTGACTTTTTTAAAAATAAACTAATCGAGATAGTCCTACTTTTTGAAATCTTTGGAGATAATGATCATTTACCTTAATTGAGAGTATTCCTAAGGAATCCCGTTCCTTAGGATGTAATTATCTATGGGGGCAAACCCCTGTAGAGAACTTAAAGAACTCGGTTTAAAATAAACTCTGCTTTATTTTTCTATATAAAGTAGGGGAAGAATCTTTGGTACATTCAGAAGTCCCATAGTCCTTAGGAGTCCTTATTAAGGTGATTAGGTCCATTGTAGGGTGGTGACTTCTATCTTTTTTATTTTCATTTATCCCTTAACATACCAAATTTGTTGAGTAAGAATCCCATTCACACTCTATCCCTAAGTGGATTCTTTCTTCTCTCTTATGTCTTAGACATAAGTAGAAGCACATTGCACTAAGCTCTGGATTCCTTTTACACCTTGGGTTAAGGATAGATTATTTCTATTAGTGCTTGTGATCTCTCGATGTTGTCGATCATTTCAGTCAACACCAATATGTGCGGTGTTCCTTGTCAGTCACACCACACCTATTGGGTGCCATTTGTTGACCTTATTTTTAGGATGAGCTCTCAACCTCTCCATCTTAGACATAAGACTTCTCTTAGATGCTAAGAGTTTCTTAGTCTTAAGACACATCTAGTGATTAGCTGGACACTCAACCTAGCCCTAGAGACTTAGAAGAGTTAGCCATATGAATAGGTCATGCCTTAGGAGTGTTAGGAAAATTTACATACCCATAGCTTGAACCATTACTCACCTTCCTTCTTTCATGTCAAACTCCAAATCAATCTTATTTGATTTTCTCTAAACTCAAATCAACTCCATGTGATTGAAATCCATGAATGAAATTTCTAAGTCCAAATCTTCCCTAAGTCCTTAATCTTCTCTTAAGGACTTAGCCTAAATCATGATCAAACCAATTCAAATCCTTGAGATTTTCTCATAACACATTTATATTCTCATTTTATTCACATATATAAATGAAATATAAATTCAAACCAATTAAACTAAATTCAAAATTCAAAATCAACTCATAAATTTTCCTAAGTCATTTAAGCTTTCCTTCATGGACTTAGTCTAAATCATGATCAAATCAATTCGAAGTCATGGGATTTTCTCATAACTCATTTATATTCTCATTTATATTCACATATATAAATGAAATATAAATATAAATCATTCAAATCAAATTCAAAAATTCAAACTCCAAACTCCAAAAATTTCCTAAGTCCTTTAAATTCCTTTTCATGGACATAGTCTAAATCATGATCAAATCACTTCAAATCTTTAAAATTTTCTCATGATCAATTTATATTCTCATTTATATTCACATATATAAATAAAATATAAATTCAAACAATCAAAACCACTTCCAAAAATCAATTTCAAATCCACTCAAAATCCAACCTAAGCCTTTCAAGTCAAAATCTTGAACTTAGCCAAATCAACTTCAAATCAAGCCAAACTCTTGATTTTCCTTCATGATTCAATCAACCCTACAATCATGAATCCAAATATAAATATGAACTTCAATCACTTAATCAACATCCAATTCAAAAATCAAAGCCAAAATCCTTTCATGTTCTTCCTTTGAATATGAAATTGTGAAATGGATCAAAACCCATTTGGGTTCAAACCACTTGCAAATGGATTTACATTTCAATCATAAGTCCATATACAAGTTCAATCAAACTCAAATCAAGCTTTGACCAAGTCATTTGACCCACTTAGGCTCACTTGACCCAAAGTGACCTAAAGTACCCTTATGAGCCAAATTCTTATCTAACCAAATTGGATTGAATCAAACTCACCTATACTCTCATGATCAACAATCATCATGAGATGATCAATCAATCAAATTGGGTCAAACCAAGTCAAACTAAGGGTTGACAAGTCAACACTTAGCAAAATAAAACCTAACATAGCCAAAATTCACCATAGGACAAATTGATTAAAACCATTGATCTAAGTTCATTCCTTGAACTATGTTTGAAACGTGGCCAAGTCAGCATTTGAACCTAGCCCAATTGGCACTTGACCCAAGTTGACCCAACTTGACCTAAAAGTTAAAATGTGTCAAAACATGATCTAAGCCAAATTGATTGAAACCAATGGGTCAAGTTCATTCCAAATCACTTGTTGAACTTACCAAAACCTCAATTGGCCAACTAGACCTAAACAATTGACCTTGAATGACTGGGGTCATGTTGAAAATTGAAACATAAAATTGATTGGAAACAATTCACTCCATATGACTAAACCTAAACCTACCCATGACTAGCTCAAATAGGTCAAATGGGTCAACTTGACCCATTTGACCTAAATGAAATCATATGAGCCAAATTTAAAACTAATGAAATTGAATCAAACCAAAGCCACCAAAACATTTCAAATGGTCATATGAACTTGACCCAACCTTTGAATTTGACCAATTGGTCAACTTGATTTGACCCATTTTGACCTAAATGGGTCAACATGAGCCAAACCTTATCAAATGAACTCAAATCAATGACTTGGCCAAACATTTTCTCCACATACCCAACATATCAAATTCAAAATCAAAATGACCATTCTACCCTAGGCCATAGAACAAATTTTGGCTAATCCATGGGTATTTGGTCAAGCCCTCTTCATATCAACTTGATACCTTCCTAATAGCTCAAGTGGACCCAATGGATGGTGGTGCACCCAAATAGACCCAAGGCCAAAACTGACCCCCTCATTGGCTAAATCAAAAACCTCCTTCCACTAAATTTGAAGCACATGGGAAGTTACCAATCCACTTGACCTCAAACAGAACATGTGCAAAGATTTACACCAAACCCTCCATGTCAATTGGATGGTAGAGTTATGGTTTGGCCATTTGATTTGCCAGGGAGATATACTCCCCTAATTCATTTGAATTCAAGATCTCATATTTTGAGCTAGAGAGGAGGAGCCATGAGAGCATTCCCAGCTTTCTAAAGGGATTTGAATCTTCTCTTGATTTTCTTTAAGAAAATAGGGAGCTCATCTCATTCCCAACTTCTCCCTCACTCAAACTCACTCAATTCCTCTTGCACTCCCTGGATCAGTCAGTGCACCCCAAGTTCTCTAAAGTTCCCAAATCAAGGAGGTGATTCAAGATGCAAGGGAGCAAGGTGTGGTGAGATCTACTCAATCCCAAGACTTGAAACTTTCAGCTTCATCTCCACAGACAAAGCTACCTCATTGAGCTCGAGCATGGGGTGATCACCTTGAGGTATGGAATTTTTTGACCACTTAGCTTAGGAGGTGTTGGTCCTTGTGAAAGAAATTTCATGGCATGAAAATCCACCATTGGATAGAATTGTAATTATGTTAGATGGTGTGGGTATAATCTCATTCCAATCCAAGCGAGGTCGATCTTCCCTTAGATCATGGGTGTCTCCATTCTCAAGAAGAATGGGTGATCTGGTCATCCATCGCATTTTGGATGGATGTTGAGATTAAACACACATTTATAAATGATTTATCCCTTTTAAAACCGGGGATCGGCCATTTGATCCTTGATGGGCGAGGATCAAACGCATCCGCCCACATCATGATGACATTTAAGTAAACACCTCATGGCATGACGCGTGTAAAGCGTGCTAGCGCCACCGCCGCGTGTCGCGTTGTGAGCTGAGGGGATTAGTTAGAGATTTAATTAATTTTAAATAATTTCCTAACCTTCAAAAATTCCTATCTCCCTCAATAAAATTCAAAAAAATATGAGGTAAATTTCTATGAAAAGATAATTCAACTTATAATATTTGAAAAATGATTTCAATGCATTTTGAATTATACTTCTTTGATTTTGGGTTTTAATGGAAATCTTATGTTATTAATTACCCCTTAATTAATCCTATGATTAATCCCAAACTTCTTGGGTATGTTTTGGGGGCTGACTTCTACCTCTCCTAATTTTCTTAGAATTTATTTAAGGCTTAATCGATGAATTGCAAATGTGTTTCCTAATTACTCCTTAATGTATTAAGGATAATTAAGTTTGATTAGTGTTTAATCCTCATTTGTTGATTAAGGTTAGATCGGTGAATAGGAGACTTAGGGAATAATTTTGGGGTATTTCCTAAGCTATTCCTAAACCCCTTTTATTTCCTTAATCTCTCTTAATTAAGGGTTAATTCATTAATTACCCTTAATAATTTTCTAAAATTCTAAAACTTTCCAAAACTTAATTAATCTACTTTGGGTAGATGCTTGGGTGTTTAAGAATCTAAGTTCAATTGAAATCAAAACCCAATTCATATGTGTGAGGGGTGTTTTTTAAAAAACCCCTTTAGCTAACCATTTGATCCAAATTGCATTAGGCCCTTTTCTTCCTAGGTGCATTGCAAATTTAAATTCTTGTGAGTTTATGTCATCTCATTGGCTCATAATTACTTAGTTAACTATGCGAATGTGGTATAGGTAAGGGTTAATTAACTTGCTTAACTCATACCTTAACCTAATTAAATATAAAAATGAATCTAATCATCTAAAATTAAATAAAAAAAAATCAAACACATGTGAGAATGGGTTAGGAACAACAAACTCAACTCACATTTTTAAAATTAAATCAAATTCAAACAAACAAAAAATCATATTAAATGAACTTTGATTTATTTTAAACTTTCTTATTTCATAAGATTGTCTTTAGGATTTTAAAATTGAATGTGTTTTGCTTTCATTGCTTTAGTTCTTTCCCCAACATGTTAAATTTGTATGTCATATGGTTTCATGCATCCATATTTTTAAAATTCAAATTTAAAATGAAAATGTTTACTTTATGTCAAATTTGCATGTGTTGGCTAAAGTAGAAATATGAGTGACTATTATCACTACTAAATTCAAATTATTTTCAAAACATATGAATCAAATCAAATTGAAAGTGTGTACTTATATTTTAATTATAAGCTTGCATGTGAAATATAAGGATATGCTTAGCATAGGTTTTCCTTCTCTCTTTTAGTATAGTTTTGAATAGGATTTGGTAAGATGTATGGTTCATTTTGAAAAACTTCCTAATTCCATATCCTATTCATTCCTATACTATCACTTAAGAAGGATACCACATATAAATTACATAAACAAAATGAATCAATACAAACTTTTGCATTCTTTCTTTTCCATTCATTTGTATACATGTTTGTATTTAAAATATTAGTCCAAGTACTTGTAGCAGTAGCCCAAGTAAACCTTACCCTCTGTATCATACATGCATAACATTCAAATTTTCTTAAAGTTTCATGCATCATGAAGTGTGCTAAAAAATTCTTATTTGTATGTATAGATATGTTTAGTACTCATTCATATGCATGTTATACATATTGGAAAAGAAATGAAGTCATGTATGTTTTGTGAATTTAGTTCATTTTATTTAATCTTAAAATGCCTTTCTTTTGAATAGGTTTGTTTAGAGTTCATCTAAACTTAGGATTAATTAAAATACTTAATCAAAACATTCACTAAACAAAACTAAAATTGAATAGAAATTACTTAAGTTAGGGAAGGAAAGAGAAGTTCTCTTCTCTTTCCTCTCTTATAACTTAGTAATTAATTGTAGGATTCACTTGAACCTAATCAAAACATAAATAAAATCAACCCAAAATAATTAAAAACTTAAATGAAACCCTCTAAGTTGAACATGCTTCACACTTAGAAAATTCTAACTTAAAGCCATAGCTAAGCATACACACAAACCTCAAAGACACACATTAGGAGTCACCACTTCTAGCTTTAGGTTAGAGTGCATGGTTTGATGTTTGCTTTTTGTTTTATGATATATGTTTTAGGAGATGTTAGGATGTATGTGTAGAATGAATGGTAGGGTGATCTTAGTCTAACCATTATTTTTTTAGGGATTGTGCTTAAGGCTAATAAATAAAAATATAAATACTTTTTGTGTGCTTATACCCCTAAGCATAATCAATAGGGTTAGGTGGACTTAGTCACCCATGTGTGGGGTGATAAGTCCAATATACATGCTTGGGATTTGTGTGGTTTGTTTAATAACTTTATTTTGGTGTTAGCTAGATTTACTTTTCCTTTTCATGTAAATTTTGTAATTAGGATTTTGGAATGATTGTTATGGGGATTAGGATGAGCATTGGTCATAAGATCTTTCTTATGCACCATGTGAAGCCTTTGGAGCATCCACCTTCAACCATCAAAAGAAGGAACCAAGAAGAAGAAAGAAAGAATAAAGAAAGAAGAAAGAAGAAGAAAAGAAGCTTGAAGACCCCATAACAATGAATTCCTTGCTTAATTGTATTTAATTCATTTGTAATCCAAGTTGTATAAGGGTAGAGCTTCGGTATCAATTTTTTTTTGGGTTTGTGCATTGGTGCGACGAATGTGGATTAACTTTATAAAAAATAAAAACTCCTTGTAACCTACTTTAAAGCAATTTAAAATCAAGATAAAAATTAGTAACCCCTTAGTAGATGAGTACTTTCTTTATAACATCATGCACAAATGCATCTTGTTTCACTCTTGATTGGAGGCTTCCACCTTTAGAGAAACTTGGCTTGACCTTTGAGAGCCATGGTGGAAACACACCTCCTCCCTTCTCTGATTTTGGCCAATAACTTTATTTCTCATGCATTAGGCATATGAATCCTATTATCGAATCAAAATAATTGTCCAAAATGAAAATAAAATGAAATTTGCATTAGATTTAGGTCATTTGAAGCATGTCCTTACATGATCTAGTCTCTTTAGTGAGTTTAAGGACTTAGTCTCTTTCTAAATAAATAATGACCTATCTTGCATAAGCATAGACTTGCCTACATGTATTTATAATCATAGGAGGAGTTAGTTGGTGGCCACCCCCAGGCAATTATAAGTCCAAGCAGTTGGATGGTTTGTCCTCTCTTTTGGAGGCAAACCAAATACACATCTTGCCTTAGATTTAGGTTTTGGCCTTCCCGATTTAGGTTCGAGTTGCTTCTCCCCTTTGGCCATAAGCATAATTCCTCACCTCTTAGGCATTTCTTAATCTTGTGTTATGGAATCATAAGTCTAAATTTCTAATGAAAATTCAACTCAAATAAATTAAATCAATTTCAAAATGTAAAGCCCAACCATAGATAGTTTGAGATGCTCACTAGGTTTCTAGCATCATGCATCTCTACTTATCTTCTTTGGCTTGATAATAAACTCTCTTTGATCAATCCCATTTGATCTTCAAAATGAAAATCGATAGTCCTTTTATTGAAATCTTTGAAGACAATGATCATTTACCTTAATGAGAGTATTCTTGGATCCCCATTCCTTAGGATGTAATTAACTATGGGGCTTGCCATAGGGAACTTAACGAACGATTTAAAATAAACCACTTTACTTTTCATGTCTAGTATATGTAGACATACGTCCTTAGAGTCCTTATTGAGGTGATTAGGTCCATTAAAGGGTAGTGACTTCTATCTTTGAGATAATACACTATTGATGACATACCGATCACTGAATAAGAAGATCTATCTACGTGGCATCCCAAAAATGAATTTTTATATTCTTGCCTTTTCACACATTGAAGGTGACCATATAGAAATTTTTCAGATTTTTTAGTGACTCTGGGATGGTTCCTCTCTCCATCTTTATGATCATTGTCTTTGAGTATCGATAGTGGGTTTGTACTTTGGTATGAATCAGACTATCTTTCTTTTTTGTTGGCACTTAGCTTATTTCATTCTTAAGTTAGTTAGCCAACATCTTTAGGTTTTAGGACCTCATGTGTTGGTCTTAAAACCCCTTGGTTCTCAATGGGTAAAATGATCTAAATAAAAAGGAAACATTTAAAGACTTCCTCCTTATCATTTTTATGATAAGGAAAGGTTCATTCTAAAGTAATAAAGACTAAATAAATTTTTCATAAAAATCTTTCTTTTCAAAAGCACCCTTTCCAAAAATGCACATAATAAAATATTTTCCACAAAATTTTATCACCCTCATTTAACAATTCTCATAATTGTTACATGTAGGAATTTTCAAAAATAAAACTAACAATCTTTTCCAAAAGCACAAATGAACATCTTTCTTCAATTCATTTTGATGAAGATTTCATTTTCAAAATAAAATGAATAATCACTTTCTAAAAAAATCAAAAATAAAATTTTCAAAAGCACACATGAACCTTTCCATTAAATATACTCACACCTATTGCATGGAAGTTTCATTTTCAATCAGAATTAAATTTTCAAAAGCACATATGAACATCTTCATTTTAATATAATTTATTGAATGAAGATTTCATTTTCAAATAAAATAAACAATCATTTTCTAAATCATAAATAAAGTTTCCAAAAGCACATGAATCTTTCCATTCAATACACTCACTTATTGAATGGAATTCACAAAATTAAAAAAAAATATGAACATCTTCATTTAATATACCCAAATTTATTTTAAATGATTTTCATTCAAAAAATGATATCATTTAAATCAAACATATCTACATATGATTAATGGAATTCCTCTTTCAAAAGCATAATCAAAACAAAAATTTTTCAAAAATAAGATTTCATTTAGCATACCCAAATTTGTTGAGTGAGTCTCTTTCAAATCAAAAAAAATCATTTTTTAAAATTTCAAACACATTTGGAACTTCATTTAGCACTCAAATTTGCTAAGTGAGTCTCCAAATCAAAATTAAAATTTTTAAACACATTTGGAACTTCATTTAGCATACTCAAATTTGCTAAGTGAAGTCTCCAAATCAAAAAATCAAAAATTTTCAAAGCATATTTTGGAACTTCATTTAGCATACTCAAATTTGCTAAGTGAAGTTCAAAATCAAAAAAAATTTTCAAACACATTTTGGAACTTCATTTAGCATACTCAAATTTGCTAAGTGAAGTCTCCAAATTCAAAACAAAAATTTTCACCTTTCATTCCTTAGCATACTAAATTTGCTAAGGAGAAGTCTCCATTTTCAAAACCAAAACACAAAATTTTGAACATATCTTTTGGAGTTTCCTTTAGCATAATCAAATTTGCTAAGTGAAATTTCCATTTAACAAAATTTAGTGGGACTTCATCCTTAGCATACCATATTTGCTAAAAGTAAAGTCTCCACTTTCAATTAAATCAAAACAAAAATGAAACACTTAAGATTTCCTTAGAACAATCAAATTTGCTTAGGATCCTACTTTTTCAAAAATCAAACATCCAAAAATAAATGAAACACTTAGGATTTTCTTAGCATACCCAAATTTGCTAAGAATCCTATTTTCAAAAATCAAACAAAACACACTTGGGTTCTTCACTTAGCATACCTAAATTTGCTAAGTGGAATTCCAATTTTCAAAATCAAACAATAATTCACAAAAAGAAACAATCATTTTCAAACACTTCACTTAGCATACCTAATTTTGCTAAGTAAGTAAAATCACTAAACAAAAATAAAATCAATTGACCCTTACTTTAACATACTCAAATTTGTTAAAGGAAAGGATCCTTAAATCAAAATCTAAATTCAAATAAACATGAACCTATGGAAGAATCCTTCTCAAAATATTTGAATTCATCTTTCAAGATACCCAAATTTGTTGAAGTTGGATTCATATTCAAAATTCATCTTTCAATAAAAAATTCTCAAATCTATTTGAATCCCACTTAACACTTCCAAGATGTTGGATGTGAGTTCAAATTTTCAATTCAAATTCAAAAAATTAAATAAAGAAGAAATCTCAATCATTTCCTATTGCATATTCTCACCGGTATTTAGTGATCGGTTCAATTTTGTCTTTTACACTTGATGAAATGGTAGGCTCAGAATTCACTTTCCTCCTCATGGTATGGATTTGGCTTTGGCTTTGGACCAAGCCAACTTTCCTTGATTGGATCATACACACCTTATCCACTTTGGTAGGGGATTCGAGGGAGCGAGGATTACATGTGAGGGCACTCCCTCAGATTATGGGACCACGATGGCGTAGAAGGCGGTCATCGGATTGATCTATCTGATTCGACATCTCTTGAAGAGGAAAGTAGTGGTAGTCCCACAAGCTTGATAGTAGTAGTACCGGTTGTGTGATTTAATGCCCCATGGTTTCTCATGCCAGTGAGGCTAGCACCCTCTCACCCATACCCTCTAAGGGTAAGGCTCCCCTGATCTCAGGGCTTGCCTCCCCTACTTTTGAGTATGGGTCTAGCTCTCACTACTCCCATCCTACCAGGACACAGTGTAGGAACAAAAATTGCATGATCAAGCGGTATCACACCAGGATTGCTAGGGAGATGGAGGCGGTCGCCCGTTCTGCTGTTGTGGAGCTCCCTTTTATTACTTCACCACTAGTTACAACAAACCAATTTCATCCTCTATCTGATCTCTCGATCAGACAGAGAGGATGTTAGGAGGATTCACACATCACCTTCACCAGTGGTACAATATCAGCCAACAGTTACTAGGAGCAAGAGGTCATTTGCCAACTTTCGATCTGTCTTGCGCTAGGTAGGTGGAGCTTATGAACGTTCAAAGTCAAGAGCTCAATTTGATCTTAGATCCATTATACCCCACAGTGTGGGGAAACATATTCATCAAGAGAGGGCTAGGCCCCTCACATTACCCATAGGGAGGAGGTTGGTCGCCGGTCAACACTTATTGATTTTCCATTTCGGCGTCTTGCAGACGACCATACTAACAACATCCTACTTAAGGACCAGTCACGAAGGACGCTCTTGTTCATAAAGTCGGTGGTGTCTCACCTTCACCCTTGTCATCCTGATCAGTCACGGCATCTCAATTCCGACAAAGGACCATGAAGACCATATCAGAAGCAGCACCGTTTGGTGAGACTAAATCTACTCTATCCACCCCTATTGTGGCAAGGCCGCCTTCTACCCCAATGGTGGTGCTAAAGGAGTGGCAACCTCTATCATGGTCATCCCACAACTCCAGATAGCGGATGTGGAGATGGTGGCGTTTGTAGAGGTAGATGATAGTCCACGATGATAGTGGAACCTCCTAGATGTCACCCTCTCAGTGGTAGTGAGTGTCTCTCTAGTGAGTAGTCCACATAGGATTGACTCTTTAGTGGCGGCGGTCCCTCTCGATTCATGACTGATCACACCCGGTCACAAAATCATTTGTGACAGATTGATCATTCTTTAGATGAGATAGTGGCACATTATTTCATGGAAAAGAAGGAGATCTTGGGGTATGATTGGTGGATGAGAGAAAGTCAGCGATCCCAATGAAGATGACTTGTTGGGAGACTCGGTAGGTCTACATGGTTGATACTAGGATCTCTTCTGAGCATCATCATGGAAGGTGATGATCAAGAAGACATAATCATCAACACCTCTAGCATAATTAAAATAAAGATAGATAGATAGATGGCATGATAGTTGAGGACTTGTTAGCGGTAGTTTCAATACTTGAAATAAGCTGACAATTCATCCCTATCAGTGAGATGTCGCGAGTTAGTGCATGTCTTGGACCCACAAGACTTACCTCCCATTGAGCAAGGTAGCACTAGCATGTATAGGAAGGTAGTGGAAAGTACCTCCCATAAGAAAAGACATAAAATCCATGGTTGAGCGAAGTGAAGGAAGCGGCTCAAGCGGGGAGGATCATCGGTTCAAAGGGTAGACCCTACCGGAGGAATTGATGCAATCCAATATCCCAAGGGTTTTATGCCACCTTCCTTCAAAAGCTTTGATGGAAGTGGAAACCCAAGCGACATATAGCACACTTTGGGGCTGTTGTTTACAACATCTTGGTGATGCTTTGCTTTTCTCTTTAGTAGTAGGGATAGCTTTTGGTATCTTTGAACTACCCAACAATTGGTAAAGACATTTGAGTTGAGCAACTCTTCATCAAGAGGTTTCTTTGGAGCTTCAAAGGGTACTGTGATCTCGTTTATAGCACAACACACCAGGTGAGTCCCTTGTTGATTATATTCTCGATGGCATAACGAGTATGAAATGAGCTATTTGCGAATAACATGCCATTGAGATTCTTTTGAAGAATATCCATGGTCACCTTCATGCTTAAGGGCTTCACTATCAATATTTGAGAAGCTAATCAACAAGGTGCTAGTCTACAAGGAGAGGCCAAATAGTTGCCTTTTCAAGATCAGGTTAGCAAGGTCTATGAAAGAAGCCGGGGATAGTGATAGTAAGGGAATCTAGAGATCAGAGATACTCAGCCTCACCTCCTTTGCCACCGAGGCGACCTATCGCCTCCACATAGCCTCCATGACCAGCCACCACCTCATACCATACCTAGCATGGTATACCCGCCTAGCTATGGTCCTACTCTTTTAGATAAGCTAACAAACCTTATTCATTTAAGAGGGAGGTCGAAGATCTTTAAGAATCTCTTAAAGAAGCGATTTTGCTACAGAGCCTAGGAGAAGTAGGCAAAAGTCATGATCCAACTTTTCCCTACCACCATATACTAGGCCATGTTTTGGAGGATTGCTTCACATTCAAGGGGGCTTGAACACTTCAAGATCGTCTATAGTTATCCCAAAGAATACCTTTGGAACAACCATCCGTTCCATTAGGGTAATCCTTGGGGATACATGTGATCTACCAAAACTAAAGAAGGTTGGGATATTTCTTTATCCAAAACCTCTAAGAAGATCATCAAAGATCAAGCTTTCCTTAGGTGCAGTCGCTCAAACCTCCAACATCAAGGAAGGTTTGCAAGTTGCTGCCAACTCAGGAAAGGGGAGCTTCGGCTGACAATAGCAGCATGTGTGCAGGGATAGCCTTTGCACCAGTCATCCAACCTCAACCTATAGTTGTAGCTTCCACACCGGTGACTTCTTCCTTCTTAGCTCTTCTTTTACTAGTAGAACTCTTGTATAATGGATGCATCAAATCCCTTACCCACTCACTTTACTTGATTTCTACTTTGTACCTCCAAATAATCTAAGAAATTGAAGAATAAAGCTAGTTTGAATTACATCTGTCACTCGATGGGTTATCTTCTTTATTCTAATGATAACTCTTCAAGTCAAAATATAACAATTTTGATCTTCCTCTTTTTTGATTGAGTTGGACTTTCTACGAATACTATGGGTTCACCTCTTGAGATAGAATTGGAATCATTTGATTTCTAGGGTCCCATAGGAGAAGCTGTAGGTGAGCCTGATGTGCAGGTAGAATCTTCCATTACCCTACCACAAGAGATCACCAAAGTCAACCTCCATAGTGGCAAGGTTCTACCTCCTAGGGGTACACCTCAAGATGAGGAAAATAAGTCATTGGTACAAGATCAAAGCCCCTCCATAGGATGCTCCACCCTTGGATATGCTTGTGGAGGACCAAAAGGTGGACTACAATGTCCTCTTCATCTAAGAAAGTTTCCATCTAAGCTAAGCATATACAATGCCTTTATCTTATCCAGAGATGAGGGAATCACTAATCAAGGCTCTCCTTGATCTAAATATGCTTAGCTTCAGTGACCGTATAGGTGAGGAAGCACATTATATAAGAAGCTCAGGGATCACCTTCATAGATGAAGACCTTCTTCTAGGGGACTTGGAGCACAAATGTCCCCTCTACATCACAGTTGACATGGATGTTAGACTTGCTAGAGTTCTCATGGATCAGGTGCATTGGTGAACATTATGAGTCTAAGACCCTTGCTTTTGAGGATCAACATCTCACACTCCAGAGATCGGATGATGTTGAGAGGATTCAATGAACAAGGTGAGGCTTTAGGTTCCAGTGTTACCTTTGGAGATAGGGATGGAAGAAGCAAGTTTTACATCATTGATTGAATACTTCATTCACTTTGCTTTGGTCATAGGCCTTGGAGATGAAAGATGGGATTGAATCCGTGTCAATGGAGATGAAAAGCCATTTTCAGTTAGAGAGGTTAAGATTTATGAGGATGCGACCTATTATCTTCCCCAAAACACCCTTTTCTCTTGAACTTGGACAAAATTCAAATTCAAAAGCAAAAGAGAGAGAGAAAATGAAGAAAAAAGAAAGATAAAGAAAAGAAAAGAAAAATGAAAATCCAAGTGAACAAGAAAGGGGTGAAGAAGAAATAGATCATATCACATTCCACCGGTTCATTCCATCATATGGACATGTGGGTAGGATGGCTCAACCTCCACCAGTGAGTTGAGGTGGAAGACCCTTGGTTGATCGACCAATGGGTGTTCAGTTCATGGGTACCTACTATTCACATAGACTTGGAATTTCTCAGGATGAGTCTAATGTGATTAGTATACCAGCAACCCTCTCGGTGGGTTCCATTAGGTGACTTTGATCCGGATATGAAGACCAGGGCCTCCAACAAAGCAAAGTATTCAAATCAATTTATGTGAACTATTAGGCGTTGGGAACCTTAGCTCTAACCTCACTTACATCTCAAAAGTTGAAGGTTTAGTAGTTAAGGAAGTCCTAAGTCTTCCTGACATGAAGCGAAGAGATTCTTTTTGGGATCATCATCCTCAAGTCTTGAAGTTGATGTAGAACTTGAGGATACTTTAAAGAATTAATGGAATTACCATTTGACTTTTACTCACTTGTTCATAATCTTATACAAAAGGTTTAGTTCCTACATGGTGGTAGTCAGTACTTTGAAAAGCTATGGAACAACATAGACAGGGAAGCATAATCAAGAGCATGACTAAGATTGGGTATAGTGGGTCCAATCAATGATGATGATTACTATTTGATTGTTACCAATCATTTTGAGTCTGATAGGTTCTTTTCACACAACCCTAACTCTTATAAGAATGTGTGTTTAGAAACCTCAGATGATCTCCAAATCAAAGATGCAGAGATTTGAAGGAGATTCATTCAATAATTGACAAGCTTAAAGAAATCAACCTTGATAGAAGAAAATCCATGCCACATACATTGTTCTTTGAATGAAGAAGAAACCAATGACTTAGTTAGGCTATTATGAGTTTAAAGATTGCTTGCATGGAGTTATGAAGAGATGATTATCTTTCGTAGCGGTCACAAACTAGCCTAGCTACCCTATTAAGCAAGCTCTAGCATGCGATTAGAAATTGAACAAGGTCATTTGAAGTCAAGAAATTGATCGATGTTTTTATCGAAAAAAAAATATCTACAGTTAGCTAGTGTCATCCGGTTAAGAAGAAGAATGGCCAAATTTTAAATTTTAGGGACTTAAATAAGGCATGTCCTAAGGATGAGTTTCCTCTTCCTATATAATTAATGGTGGACATTGCCTCATCTCATGTGTTCTCTTTCATGGATGGGTCATCCTATCAAATCAAGATGTCTCAAGATGAAAGAAACACTTTTGAACCCCATTCAGAATCTTATTATAGGGTCATGCCTTTCGGCCTTAAAATGCTTTGGTGCTACATACCGGGCCATGACTCAAATCTTCAATGAACTCATCCATCATCGTTGAGTGATGTTGATGATCTAGTAGTCAAGAGAGAAAAGGAAGACCACCTCTTTGACTTGAGAGTAGTTTTGAATGGTTAAGATAATATAACCTCAAAATGAATCCCACAGTGTGCATTTGAGTAGCTTAGAAATTCCTTGGGTTTGTTGTTCACAGGGAATAGAAATAGATCAAAGATCAAAGCTATCTTAGAAATGCCACCTCCTAGAGTTTAACTCAACTCAGATCCTTCAAGGATGGGCATATCTAAGATGCTTTATCTCCAACCTATAGGGAGATGCAAACCATTCTCACTTGTCAAAAGGATGCCAAGTTCAAGTGGGATGATGAAAAGTGTAGCATGCCTTTGACATCAAAGTATTTGGTGAAGCCACCGGTTCTAGCGACTATCCGGGCAAGCCACTCATCCTCACACTTTGCATTGGATGACTCTCTCGATGCTTTGTTGGCCCCCAATGATGAAGGGAAGGAGAGTGCTCTCTACCTCATCATCTATTCTTGTGAAGCAAACTATCCACCTATTGAGAAACATTGCCTAGCTTTGATCTTTGCTTTAAAACTATGACTATATGCTTTCTCATAAGGTGAACTTGATCTCTAGAATAAATCCACTTCTGTATCTACATGACACTATCAGACATTTGGCATGGTCCATGATTCTCTCTAGATATCACATTTGTACCCCTCCATGCGTAAAAGGATAGGCACTAGTAGATTTCTTAGCAGCACACCCACTTCTTGATTCTTGCTTGATGATCTCCCGATGAACAAATCATGAACTTAGGGAGGCCACAACCATCAATGGGAGATGTATTTTGATGGTGCTTCTTTTCATAAGGGAAGCACCGATCTATTCTCCGAAAGGCGGGGTAGGAATAGTTCTTCTAACTCCATTGATGTGATGAGATTCTCATACTATCTTTCCAACCCCACAATAACAAAAGCAAGTATGAGGCTTTGATTGCATCTGAGTTAGCCATCACTATTCGTGTCAAGAGCATCAACATCTTTGGGGATTCTCGGTTGGTCATCAAGATTGTCGGGTCTAGTTCTCAAACAAGCTTCATCATTACCATGAGTATACCATGAAGTTGTTGGCCCAAATTCTGAAGTCACCATCTACAAGGTTCCCAGTAGAGAAATGTAGTAGCGGATGCTTTGGCCAAACTTGCGAAGAATTGGCATGTTCAATAAGGGTCCAAAATAGACAAGTCTATCCTTATTGATTTTGAACTCATCGAGACTTTTTTTCTCTTGAGGTTGTCATTGCCAAGGATGACAGGCTGGATTGGAGCAGCCATTCATAGAGCTATTTGAACCTCTACTACCTCAAGAAAGTCACAAGCCCTGAAATAGAGAGCTCTCTCTCTTGATGGCACCTGCTTACATCCTTTGACCAAATGTGGTTACATTTAGACAAACATGGCATGGATTATAAATTTTAGGAGGCATCAATCGGTTAGAAGATCAAGATGACTTGATACTTGGCCTTGATGATTACTGGTGCATGGATGTAGCTAGGAGATGCCATCGAGTGTCAGTACATGGTGTGGTCCTCCACCAACCACTACCTACATTGGCTCATGGCCATTTGAGTGTTGGGGTACCGACATTGTAAAATTCGATCCTCCTTCTTCCAAGGGCATCGATTCATCTTAGCCGCCGCTTTAAGGAGAAATTTTTAGAAGATGGGAGACAAGTTTGAACTTACTTATGAAGGCCCCTATGTCATAGAGAAGGCCTACCAAGGAGGATCTTATCAGCTTATTAATTATAAAGGGGAACACCCGATGCTTCCAATTAATGGGCTCTACTAAAGAAATATTACCCATGAAATAAATCATGTTTGAAAATAATCATTAATGAAAAGAATAAAAATTTGATTTCATTCATCAAATCTTCTCTTCTATCAACGTGTTGTTTGCTTTTCTTGCGAATCCACCGTGGAGCTATTAGAGTAGGCGTAAGAGTCCCTCAGTGACATCCTATCCCTCTTTCACAACACAAACACAACCTCCCAACACTATTAGAATAAGTGTAAGAGAACCCGAGAGGCATCCTATTTCGATTAGCATAACTAAGATAGGTGTGAGAGGACCCAAGCGGCATCCTTTCTTAGTGTAAATCCTTTTTGCCATCTATGGAATCACTTCATCCAATCCCTAGTGTGTTTAAGGTAGGTGTTTGAATCCCCCAGAGGCATCCTATTCCTTTTGATACATGCACAAGACAAACAAAAATATTTTATCTCTAGCTATTTTGATGTGGGAGCAAGCCCCCTGTGGCACTCACTAATTTGCTCTGAGGTCACATGCTACCTGCCAGTAGTATGTCACCAGTAGCCATTTATCTGAGGGTGTGAGTCCACGAGCTTTCTTCTTACGACCATTGTAAACCAATGAGGGTTTCACCAGTAAAGAGCTAACTCATGTTGACTTTGCTTAAGAAGATGTGAGTCCCCATGCTTTCTTCTTGAACCAGCCATCATGCACTAATTAGGTCAAGTATATTTGAAGTTTATGATAAGTCCCCTAGAGGCTCCTTTCCTCTTGACTATGTTTGAGTCTGAAGTCCCGGTGGCATTCACTTAAGTAGCCCTAGGTTAGATGACACCATCGTCAAGATAGACTATCCCAGCAATCGCCTCGATGTGGAGTCCGAAGCTTTCTTCCTAGATCGATTATTGCAAATTGACAGGCACTTTAGATTGGTTGATGTTCGCTATGCTGACAATGACTCACCTAGTGGATACACCACTCTTGGCAGATATGAATCCCCATGCTTTCTCCTTGAGTTGGACAACGAATATCTATTGGGTATATGACTAGCCATATCATCTTCTCCAGGGTGTTTTATTAAGCCCTTTAGTGGCCCCATCCCTTACGAGCACTCTATTTGGATCACATCCTTTGCAACCCCATTTAGACACTACCCAAGCTACTACTTTCCTAGCCACCCCATGGTTGGAGAATTTGTTCCGGATGCATAGATTCTCCCTTGGTTCAGTAAACCTGAGATAGGTCTAGGCTGATATAAGCTCCTTCTCAATTTGATCGCTCGTAATCTAACAAGTTCCATGATAAAAACAAACTAAATAAAATAAACAAAATATTCTCTTGTGGATTAGGAATTCAAGCCCCCCAAAGGGCCAGTTCTCTCAAGAAGGCATCCTATCTTTAGAGCAGTGTCAACAGAACTCCCTATAGGAATTGCTTGACTACCTGAGTTAAGATAAATCCCAAGGTCAATACTCACTCTGTAGTCACCCTTAGGTCGAGATTACACAAGCAGTTACCCGCTTATTCGAAGATGTAAAGATTATTATGATGCATTATTTCTAGCATGATTGTCGCAAATCAATGGGCAGCCCTAGGTCGGGTTTGATTTATTTCCCAAAGAAACTTATCACCCCAGTGGTCTTTTGTTATGGAAAATGTGAGTCCCCGAGATTTCTTCCCTTCAATTGGTCATTGCAAATCAAAAGGCACTCCTTTCGTCGGATAGCTCTCCCATCAGCCGGGAAGCTACTCCTTTTGGTTCAGTAAATCTGGGATAGGTCTAGGCCTACTTGGCTCCTTCTTTGATCCATCACAAACCAATGGAATCCATCAAAATAAATCTAAGAATGAAATTAATCTTTGACTATCCTTGAGCTGATTTAAGTCCCTTAGTGACATTCACTCAATAGTCAGCCCTAGGTCATGTTTGATTTATTGCCCAAAGTAACTAATCACTCCAGTGGTTTTTTATAGTGGAAGATGTGAGTCCCCGAGCTTTCTTCCTTTCAATTGGTGATTGCAAACCAAAAGGCACTCTTTTGGTCGGATAGCTCTCTCATCGGCCGGGAAGCTACTCCTTTTGGTTCAGTAAATCTGGGATAGGTCTAGGCCTCATTGGCTCCTTCTCAATTTGATCCATCGCAAACCAATGGAATCTATCAAAATAAATCTAAGAATAAAATTAATCTTTGACTATCCTAGAGCTGATTTAAGTCCCCTAGCGACATTCACTCAATAGTCAGCCCTAGGTCGGGTTCAATTTATTGCCCAAAGCAACTGATCACCCCATTGGTTCCTTATTTTGGAAGATGTGAGTCCTCGTGCTTTCTTCTTAACTTGACCATTACAAATAGAAAGGCACCCCATTTGGTTAGATAGTCCTAGCTTGTGGTCAGTAGACTACTCCCTTTAAATTGGTAAATTTGAGTTAGGTCTAGATCTCCATGGCCCCTACTCAATTTGATCCACCACAAACTAATGGAATTCATAAAAAATAAATCTAAAAATGAAATCAATCTTTGACTATCCTTGAGCTGATTTAAGTCCCCCAACGACATTCTCTCAATAGTCAGCCCTAGGTCAGGCTCGATTTGTTGCCCAAATCAACTGATCACCCCAGTGGTTCCTTATTTTGGAAGATGTGAGTCTCCGCGCTTTCTTCCTAACTTGACCATTGCAAACCAAAAGACACCCCCTTTAGTTGGATAGTCTTACCTTGTGGTTGGTAGACTACTCCATTTAGATTGATAAATCTAAGTTAGGTCTAGGTCTCCATGGCCTCTACTCAGTACAGTTCATCGCAAACCAATGGAATCCATCATAAATAAACAAATCTAAAAAGTAAAATCAATCTTGACTATTTTTGAGCTGATCTAAGTCCCCCGGTGGCATTCACTCAATAGTCAGCCCTAGTTTGGATTCAATCTATTATCTTACAAATAGATTACCCCATCAACTGATCTTTACTTTGGAAGATGTAAGTCTACTACACTTTCTCCCTAGTATAACTACTGCATACCGAAAGGCATCCCTTTGGTTGGCTAGTCCTACTATGTGTTTGGTAGACTACCCCTTTGGATTGGTAAATCTTAGTTAGGTTTAGGCCTCCATGGTTCATCTCAAAATCCAAAATCTAAAAATCTGAAACAAACAAAACAAAAATAATCAATCAATCTAAATCAAATGTTTTGCTTCTCCTCAATGAGATGCAAGTATTTCTAGTCTCCCAACGGATTCAGAATTCTAATCCCTCAGCGGATTCCATAACTCCTCCCTTATGGATGACTTGAACTTGCCTCCCAAGTGGAAAATTCACCTTTCTATCCTCCGTGGATTCTGAACAAACATAATTAAATAAATAACAAATTAAAATGAATCCAACCCTCTTCCTAGAGGAATTTTCTCCTTAGTGAGACCGAAATCAAATCGAACCTCACATCCCCTTGTGGATGACTTGAACCTACTTCCTGAGTGGAAGGTTCACACTTTATCCCTTAGTGGATTCTTTCCTCTCTCTTATGTATTGGACATAAGTAGAACCACATTACACTAAGTTCTAGATTCCTTTTACACATTGGGTTAAGGATAGATTATTTCTGTTAGTGTTTGTGATCTCTCGATGTTGTTGATCATTATGGTCAACACCAATACGTGCGGTGTTCCTTGTCAGTCGCACCACACCAATTGGGTGCCATTTGTTGACCTTATTTTTTGGATGAGCTCTCAACCCCTCCATCTTAGACATAGGACTTCTCTTAGACACTAAGAGTTTCTTAGTCTTAAGACACATCTAGTGATTTGCTAGACACTCAACCTAGCCCTAGAGACTTAGAAGAATTAGCCATAGGAATAGGTCATGCCTTAGAGATGTTAGGAAAATTTACCTACCCTTAGCTTGAACCATTCCTCACCTTCCTTCCTTCAAGTCAAACTCCAAATCAATCTTATTTTATTTTCTCCAAACTCAAATCAACTCCATGTGATTGAAATCCATGAATGAAATTCCTAAGTCCAAATCTTCCCTAAGTCTTAATCTTCTCTTAAGGACATAGCCTAAATCATGATCAAACCAATTCAAATCCTTGACATTTTCTCATAACTCATTTAGATTCTCATTTATATTCACATATATAAATGAAATATAAATTCAAACAAATCAAACTAAACTCAAAATTCAAAATCAACTCATAAATTTTCCTAAGTCCATTAAGCTTTCCATCCATCATGGACTTTGTCTAAATCATGATCAAATCAATTCAAATTTATGGGATTTTCTCACAACTCATTTATATTCACATATATAAATGAAATATAAATATAAATCAATCAAGTCAAATTCAAAAATTCAAACTCCAAACTCTAAAAATTTTCTAAGTCCTTTAAATTCTTTTTAATGGATATAGTCTAAATCATGATCAAATCACTTCAAATCTTTATTTAAATATAAATGCATAAGAGAAATTTTTGGAGTGATTTGGACATAGCCTAAAATTGATTTGGACATATAAATTGTCCATTCCTCATGTTTAAATATAAATTGTCCATTCCTCAACTCCAAACTCCAAAATTTCTCTTAGGAAATTTGATTTATATGTACATTCCTCACCTCTTAGGCATTTCCTTAATCTTGTGTTATGGAATCATAAGTCCAAAATTTCAAATGAAAAATATAACTCAAACAAATTAAATTAATTTCAAAAATGTAAAACCCAACCATTGGAAAGTTTGAGATGCTCGCTAGGTGTCCTAGCATTATGAACATCTCCTACTTATCTTCATTTGGCTTTGATAATAAATCCCTCTTTGAACAATCCCATTTGATCTTCAAAAATGAACCAATCGATTGATAGTCCTTTCCTATTAAAATCTTTGAAGATAATGATCATTTATCTTAATCGAGAGTTTTCTTAAGGAACTCCCATTCCTTGAGATGTAATCATATAGTGGCTTGCTCAGGAAACTTAACGAACCATGCTTTTTTTTCCATGTAAAGTAGGGGAAGAATACCGTACATAAGACCTAACATCCTTAGGAGTCCTTATTGAGGTGATTAGGTCCATTAAAGGGTAGTGACTTCTATTTCCTGAGATAGTACACTATTCTTTAATGATGTACCTGATCACCTGAATAAGCACATCTACAGATCTGCATGGTGTTCCAAAAAGATGAATTTCTATATTCTTGACTTTTCACCCATAGATTGAAGTCGACAATATAGAAATTTCTTCTTCTAAAACCCACACATATCTATACATGTAGTGCAAACACTTTATCATACTTTGATGATGAATTCTAAGGAATGTTCTTTAAGAAAACTTGGATGGTTCATGAATGCATGATTTTAATAAGTAGAAAAGAGGGATTCTTTTATCCATTAATCAAATACACATTTACATGTATGAAAGACATAAGAGTACAGTGTCATTATTTTGTACAGGGTGTAAGGTATAGACCTACTTAGGCTACTTAAAAAACCTCACAGGATGTCCATACTAATATACCACTTTTCTTAAATACACATGCATGCACAAAAAGAAGGAAAATGGAAGAAGAGTCAAGCAAAAGATTTTTGTTTGATTTGGTTATGTAATTTACATGTGTAAATGTGAAGATCCTTCTTAAGTCATAACATAGAAGTGGATAGGAATGGATTTAAGCAAGTGTTATGTTCTTTTCAAATGAACTATACACTTTGCAAATCCTATTCAAATCCATGTTAAGAGAAGAGAAAATCACATAACACATTTTACTTATAATCACATGCAAGCTTATAAGTATTTATAAGTAGCATACTTTCATTTATGATCTTTGATTTATAGTTTTGAAAATAGTTTTGATTTAATAGTGATAATAGCCATTCATATTCTTACTTTAGCCAAAACATGCAATTTGACATAAAGAAAACATTTCATTTAATTTGATTTTTCAAAGAGAATGAATGCATGATTTCACATGGAAACAACATTTAACATGCTTGGAAAGAGATAAAGTGATGTAAGCATATGATTTAATTCATCTAATTAATTCCTAAGGACAATCCTATGATAAGATTATTCAAAGTGAATCAAAATTCTTAAAGAGATTTTATTTTTATTTTGAATTTGATTTGAAATGATTTGTGAAAAGGTTTACTAGTCTAACCCATTTCTCTCATGTGAATGATTTAGTTTAATTTTTGAATGATTAGATTGATTTTATATTTTTTGTTTAGGTTAAGGTGTAATTAAATTCATTAATTACCCTACACCACTTTAACATAATTATTCAAATAATGAGCCAACATATGATATGATATGCAACATGGAATTTAAATTAGCAATGCTCTAAGAAAGAAAGGGGTAATGCAATTGGCTCACAATTATTGATTAATTAAGCTAAAGGGTTTAATTAAGTACTTTCATAACTATCCCACACATGTGAGTTGGATATGATTTCCTTAGGCTTACCTTAGGCTTTTGAACACCTAAGGACCTACCCTAGATTAAGAGATTGATTAATTTCAGATTGGTTTTGAAAATTTAATTAGATTAATTAAGTAGATCATTAGTGGATTAATCCTTAATTAGGTTTGGATTAAGGAAGAAAGGGGGTTTAGGGAATAACTTAGGGAAAATATCCAAAAATCATTCCATAAACCTCATACTCATTTAAAAAATGTTTAATTATCTTAATTAAAGGGCAATCCTTTGTTCATATGCTTAATTACTAATTACATTAAAGGGTGATTAGGGTTCATTAATTAATTTCCCTAATTAACTCATTAATAAATTCCAAGAAAATTGGGAGGCAGAGTCATCCCCTAAATATGTAGAAGTTTGGAATTAATTAATAAAATGATTAGAGAGTAATTTAGGTAATTAAGTTTTTAATTAAAGCTCAATTAAAAAATTAATTATTCAAAATCAATTAGAAATAATTTTATTGGATTCCCCTCTGAATTATCTTTAAAATGAGTCATCATTTATATTTTTTTGATTTTTTATATTTAATTATGAATTTACAAAGTTTCTATGATTAATGGATAATTAAATAGCCTAATTATATCTAATCGTGGGATATTGCGGTGCGCACTTTCCATGACAAGATTGGTTATTTAAGTTATCAAATCATGACATCGCACTACTGCGCTTTCCACAGGCGTCAATCAGATGGGATGGTGATTAAACTTTATAAAGGATAAATCAGAGGATAATGTGTTTTAATCAGGGATATCCATCAAAACATGTCAGATGGATGGTCCATGATTCATCTCTTATGGGAGGCGGATCCATCCTCCATGGCTTGATCAAGCTCACTTGAGCTCGGATAAGATTCAACCCATCAAGAAGCATAGAGAGGAAGATCAAACGATGGAATTTCAATGGGATTACAATTCCCTTCACAAAAGACCAAATATTTTTCAACCTAAGCTCAATTTTGATTCATACCTCATCGGAGGCTATCATCGACACTTCCAACAGTGGAGATAGCTTCATCTAATGGAGATGAAGCCTTGCTGAATATTTAAAGCTTTGAGATGAAGTGGATCTTCCAATTGACCAAGGCTTGCTTCAATAGCTTATGACTTTGGTCTAGGTGAGGCTTCTCGTAGCTTAGTGACTTAGGGAAAGCTTTGGGTGAGCTCGACTTGCCTCCCTGATGGTGCTTGCAAAGGCAATTTGAGTTTGATTGAGGATTATTGAGTGGAAATTTCCTCACCCTATTTTTTTAACCAAGAAGAGAGAAATGGAATGAGCTTAGGTATGCTTAGGGAAGCTTGTCGATACTTGCCTTTGATCCTCTGAGCTCAATCAAATGTAAGAGTGATGAATTGAGTGGAAATGAGGGGGAGTATATCTCTCGCTACTTGGATCAAATGATTGTAGCTTGTTTTTCCATTTTGATCAAATTGCCCTAATTGAATAGGTTGTTTTGATTGTTGTGAGCTCCATGTGGTTCAGTTTTGGTAGAGGAGTGGGAGTGTGGAGGTGCACATGTGTTAAATGAGTGTGGGAGGTGATCCATGTGGAGAATTTTGAGTGGAGTGGCCAATTTGGGCTTGGGTTGGGTTTGGCTGACTCAAACCCATTGGGTCATGTGCACCACCCTCCTTGGTGTCCAAATGGTCCACTAGGAGGATGCCAAGTGGTCTTGAGTTGGAATATGATCAAATTCCAAGTGAATTTGATCATAGGTTACCCTTTGACTTAGAGGTAAAATGGTCATTTGGCTTTGATTTTGATTTGGGCATATTTGGAATGATTGAAAAATGGGTTGTGCTAATTTTTAATGAATTTAGTGTTGATTTGATATGATTTGGCTCAAGTTGACCCATTTAGGCCATAATGGGTCAACTTGGGTCAAGTTGACCAATTGGTCAAATTGATCAAATAATGGGTTAGGTCAAGTTCAAATGATCATTTGTTATCATTGGTTTGGTTCAATTTGATTTATATTTGGTTTTGGTTCATTTGAGTTCACTTAGGTCAAATGGGTCAAGTTGACCAATTTGACCTATTTGACCTAATTAAGTTAGGTCATGGGTTGGTTTAGGCTTGGTTGATCATTTGAAATGTATTGCAAGCTTTGGTTTCAATCAATTTTGGTTTGGTTTGATTTCAAGTTAATTTGACCTTTTAGGTCAAGTTGGGTTCATGGTCAATTGGGCTAGGTTGGTCTAGTTGGCCAATTGAGGCTTTGGTCAAGTTCAACAAGTGATTTAGAATGAATTTGACCCATTGGTTGCAATCAATTTGGCTTAGATCAAGATTTGACACATTTTGACTTTTTAGGTCAACTTGGGTCAAGTGGCTAATTTGGCTAGGTTTGGCTCAATTGATGACTTGGTCATGTTCAATCATTGATTTTGGATTGGTCTAGATCAATGGTTTCAATCAATTTGGCCTATGCTGGATTTTGGCTAGTTTAGGTTTCATTTGGGTTAAGTGTTGACTTGGTCAAAGGTTAGGTTTGACTTGTTTGACCCAATTTGGTGATTGATCATCTTAGATGATGTTGCTCACAATGTGAGGCTTGAGCTTAGTTCAATCCAATTTGGGTTGGATTAGAATTTGGCTCAAAAAGGTGCTTTAGGTCACTTTGGGTCAAGTGAGCCTAAATGGGTCAATTGACTTTATCAAGGCTTGATTTAAGTTTGGTTGAACTCACATATGTACTTATGATTGAAATATAAATCCAATTGCAAGTACTTTGGAGCCAAATGGGTTTTGATTCATTTGACAATTTCAAGTCAAAAGGGTGAGTATGGGTTTGACTTGGGTTAGTTTAATTTTTATTTGATGATTAAAGTTTGTGTTTATATTTGGTTTATGATTGAAGGATTGATTGTTTGAAGAAAAATCAAAGGTTTGGATTGATTTGAGATGATTTGGCTAAGTTCAAGAATTTGACTTGAAAGGTATAGGTTGGATTTAGGTTAGATTTGAGTTTTGATTTGATTTTGAATTTTATATTTCATTTATATTTGTGAATATAAATGAGAATATAAATAGGTTATGAGAAAATCTTGAATTTGAAGATTTGGATTTGATTTGAGCTAAGTCCATAAGATGAAATCAAAGTGACTTAGGAAAGATTTTGATTTGGAATTGAGTTTTGGATTTAGTTTGTTATTTGAATGTATATTTTATTTATATTTGTGAATATAAATGAGAATATAAATGGTTATGAGAAAATCTTTTGAATGAAGATTTGATTTTTTAAATTGGTGATTTGAAAAAATCATTTAAGTTGGATTTGAATTTTGATTTGGAAATTTTGAGTTTTAAGTTGATTTGGATTTGAGTTTGATTTGAATTTGAAGTTTGATTTGGATTTGAGTTGATTTGATTTGATTTGTTTATTTGAAGTTGATTTGAATTTGGTGACTTGAAAGAGGGTAAGGATTGGTTTAAGCTATAGGGTAGGCAAGTTTTTTAACACCCAAGGCATAACCTATTCTATGGCTAACTCTTCTAAGTCTTTAGGTTAGGTTAAGTGTTCACCTAATCACTAGAAGTGTCTTAAACTAAGGAACTCTTAATGTCTACAGAGTCCTTATGCCTGGGAGAGAAGCTCACTCCAAAAGTGAGGTCAACAAAGGGTGCCCAATAGGTGGTGTGGTGACAAGGCATCACGTATTGGTGTTGATCGAAATGATCAACAATGGTGAACGATCACAAGCACTAACAGAAATAATCTACTCCCAAACCAGAGGTGTAGAAGGAATCAAGAGCTTATTGCAATGTGCCTCTACTCATGTCAAACACATAAGAGAGTGAAGGAGGAATCCACTAGAAATTAATTGATTATGTGCACTAGGAAAAGGTTCAAGTCATCCAGGGATGAGAGGTTTGATTTGATTTGCATCTCGGGAAGAAATTTTATTATTGATTTATGATTTGGTGCCCACTAGGATGAAAATGTGAACTCTCCACTAGAGCAAGTTCAAGTCATCCACTGGGAAAGAGGTTGTGAAATCCGAGGGATTAATGATCTAGGGAACCAAAAAGACTTGCGTCTCACTGAGGAGAAGCATATTGATTTAATTTGTTTGATTGATTTGACTCCACTAAGGAGGAGGATTGAATTTGTTTTATTTATTTAGTTTGACTTCACTGGGGAGGAAGGTTGATTTTGTTTCAGATTTTAAATTTGAATTTTGAGATGAGCCCTGTCAGTTTGCGATGGATCACACTGAGTAGGGGCCATGTTGGCCTTGATCTAGCTCAGATTTACTAATCCAAAGGGCTAGTCTACCAACACATAGTAAGGCTATCCAACCAAAGGGGTTGCCTTTTGATTATATGTAGAAGAAAGCATGTATACATCTTCCAAAGTAGGATCGGGGTGATTTGGTAAACAGATCAAACCCAACCTAGGGTTTACTATTGAGTGAATACTCTGGGGACTTAGATCTCAAAGATAGTCAAAATTAGTTTCATTTTTTAATTTTATTTGATGGATCCCATTTGCGATGGGAGCAGTAGGGGCCATGTTGGCCTTGACTTCAGATTTACCAATCCAAAGGGAGTAGTTTTGGTAGGAGAACTATCCAACCAAAGGGGTGCCTTTCAGATTATAATGGTTAATTCAAGGAAGAAAATACAGGGACTCACATCTTTCCTAAATAGAAGACCATTGGGGCAACACATTAGTAAGGTAACATGTCAACCTAACCTAGGGCTACCCGTCAATTTATGACAGCCATGCTAGAAAGAATGCATAGTAGACTTATATCTTCCAAAGCAAAATGACCACCGGGGTAACCTGTTTGTGGTAAAATAGATTGAACGACTAGGTGACTATTGAGAGAGAGTGCCAACTGGGGACTTATCTCTACTCAAGTAGTGCAATTCTATAGAGTTTCTGACCCTAAAGATAGGATGTCACAGAAAGGGGCTGGGGGATTGAATTCCTAATCCACAATAGAATTAATTTGTTTGATAGTTTTGTTTGATTATTTATCTTGGAACCTATTGGTTTGCGAGGGATCATATTGAGGAGGAGCTTATATCAGCCTAGACCTATCTCAAATTTATTGAACCACGGGAGAATTTGTGCATCTGCTGAACAAATTTTCCAACCACAGGGGTGGCTACTAGGAAATGGGGATTGTCCAATCCAAAAGTAACCCAGGTAGTGTCTAAATGGGGTCATAAAAGATGTGATCCAAATAGAGTGCTGGGGAAGGGGCCCCTAAGGGCTTTTTACAAAACCACGGAGAAGATAATTTCAAAGTATTGGTGGCCAACTCAAGGAGAAAGTGGGGGACTCACATCCAAGAGTGGTGTATCCAGGGTGAGTCTATACATAGCGAACATCAACCAACTAAGGTGCCTGGTTTGCAACAATCGCCTAGAAGAAAGCATGGGGACTCACATCCTCTTATAATGGCTATTTATGGGGATGATCTTGACTAGGTGCCATCACCTAGACTCTTGAATGAATGTTTGGGGACTTATATCAACTCAGAGTAGTCAGAGGAAAGGAGCCCTGGGGACTTATCCTAAACTCAAATATATTTGACCTAGTTGTGCATGATGGCTAGTTCAAGAAGAAAGTGTGTACATATCTCTTAACAAGTCAACATGAGGTAACTTACTAGCTACGTAGTGAGGTCTACCAAACTAATAAGGCGCTCGTCAGTTTATAATGGTCAAGCTAAGAATAATGCACGGGGACTCACATCCGCTAGACAAGGGGCTTTCTCCCACATCAAAATAGCATGAGATAAAATATATGTGTTTTTTATGCTTATGTTAAAGGGAATAGAACGTCGCTTAGGTTATCTCACACCTACCTTAAACATGTCATGGCAGATTCACAAACAAGCAAATAATATTTTGAAAGAAGAGAATATTTTGATGGTGGAATGAAATTTGAAGATAATTTGTTTTTAAAATGATTTTTTATGTAATATTTCTTCAAATAGAGTCCATTAATTGGAAGCATTGGTGTTCCCCTTTATAATCAATAAGGATAAGATCCTCCTTATTAGGCCTTCTCTCTATGACAAAAGGGCCTTCCCAAGTGGGTTCAAACTTGCCTCTCATCTTTTGATGGGCAACAATTGGTCTCCTTAGAACTAAACAAGCTTCTTACTTGAAAAGTTTAGAGGACCTGTTGTGAGCTTGAATCATTTTGGCTTGTATAAATCAAGTTTTGGCATGCCCATATCTCTCCTCCAAACCTTGAGCTCTTCTAATCACAAATTGGCATTGCTTTCTGTAGTGATTTTACTACCCAATGCTATCCTTAGATGAGTTGAACTTCTAATGGTAGAAACGCTTGGACCCATAAGGAGAATGGGGTAGATTGAGTTGGAGTTATATGTAGTGCGGTATGCCCACAAGGCTTCAACTTCTTGCTCATGCCACTATCGTTTATTTTTCATCAAGTGTCTTCTTTAGTATGGATGAGAGTTTTGTTGAATGCTTACAGGCCATTTCCAGGATAGTAGATAGTGGTGTATCTAATCTATACCATGTCTTCTGTTGATCTTGGTGCTCTTGAATGCGTACCATTATGGATATAATTCATTGAGGCACCAAACCTATATATGATATGGTTCAAAAAACTTAGCATATCTTTGAGATGACCTCTCAGTGGGATTGCCTCACCCACTTGGAAAAGTAGTATGCTAGAATCGATGACCCTTGGAAGAAGGATCGATGGGACCCAAATACACACTTAAATGGCCATGAGGCCAATGTAGGATGTAGAATGTTGGGTGGTTGATGTAGGACCACATGTACTCTTAATGGCATCTCTAGGCTTCATGATCTAATCATCAGGCTAGTAGTATCATAGTCTTGATCTTTGCTTTCATCTTTGGACTAGATTGGTGTACTCCGTATAGACTTGAATGTATCTCGATCATGATCCTACAGGCTTTGTGTTTGTCCAAACAATGTAACCATATTTGATCGAAAGACCATCAATAAAAGGTGCCATCCACGAAGGCAAAGGAGAGAGCTCTTTACTTCATCTGATGGGCTTGTGACTTCTCTTGAGATAATTTGCCTCTAGTCAAGTAATCCATGAATGGTTGCCTCCAATCCAGCTCCTTATCCTTTTTGGCAATGACAACCTCCCCTTCAAGAGAAAGTCTCTCAGTTCAGCATCAATAAGGGACAGGACTTGTCTATTTTAGACCCTTATTAGAATGGATTCATCTTTTGGACATGCCAATTCTTGACAAGTTTGGCCAAAGCATCTACTTCTTGTGTTCTCTCGGGACCTTGTAGATGGTGACCTTAGATTTTGGGCCAGACTTCATGGTGTACTCGTGGTAGTAAGCTTAGGTTTTAGAAACTTATAGGACCAATCGGTTGATGACCAGAGAATCCCTTAGATATTGATGCTTTTGACGCACACTGTAATAGCTAACTCTAGACTGACAATCAAAGCCTCATACTCGACTTCATTGTTGGTGCATGGATTGGAGAGATAGCATGAGAATCTCATCACATGGTCTAGAGTTAAGAAACTATTCTACCTGCTTTCCGGAAGAGTAGATCATGGTTCTTCTCCTTTATCAAAGGAAGCCACACCATCAAAATACATCTTCCAATAGTGATTGTCAACCTCCCCTAGTTCATGATTTGTTCATCAGGGAGATCATCACTAAGTGGGGAATCAAGAGGAAGTGGGTGTGCTACTAAGAAATTTGCTAGTGCTTGTCCTTTCACCGCACGGAGGGGTACAAATGTAATATCAAATTTTGAGAGAATCATGGATCAATGTGACAACCGTCTGAATAACATTGGCCATGTCATGAGATACTACAGTGGATTGATTCTTGAAATCAAGTTCACCTTATGAGAAAGCATATAGTGTAACTTTTGGGATGCAAAGATTAAAGCTAGGCAATATTTCTCGGTGGGTAGTGGTTCACTTCAGGATCGGATGAAGGCGAGGTAGTAGAGCATTCTCCTTCCTTTCATGGTTTGAGCCAACAAAGCGAGGAGTCATCAATGCGTAGTGTAGAGGATAATGGCCTACGGATAGCTAGAACTAGGCGGCTTCACCAAATACTACTTGATATCTTCAAAGCATGGCACTTGTCATCCCACTTGAACTTGGCATCCTTTTTGATAAGTGCTGAAAATGGCTTGCATCTCCCCAATAGATTGGAGATAAAGTGTCTTAGATACGCCAATCACCCTTGGAAAGATCTGAGTTGAGTTAGACTTTTAGGGGGTGTCATTTCTAAGATAGCTTTGATCTTTTCTGGATCTATTTCTACTCCCCGGTGTCGGACAACAAACCCAAGGAACTTCCCTACTCACATGCATTGGGGTTCATTTTGAGGTTAAATTATCTTAACCATTCGAAAACTACTCTCAAGTCAAAGAGATGGTCTTCCTTTTCTTTGCTTTTGACTACTAGATCATCAACATAGCATTCAACTTGATGATGAATGAGTTCATTGAAGATCCATGGATTGGTATGTGGCAGCATTTTTAAGCGAAAGGCATGACCTTATAATAATAGATTTGATCGGGTTCAAAAGTAGTGTTTCTTTCATTCTCGGGGGCCATCTTGATTTGGTTGTAGCCAGATGACCCATCCATGAAGGAGAATCTTGCATGAGGCGATGTCCACCATTAACTAGTATAGGAAGTGAAAATTCATCCATTTCTTTATTTAAGTTAAGAACATATAGTGAGTACCAATAAATTTGGTAAATCTTTTATGAATTATCCTCATTCTACATCGCTTGACTTGAGGATGATGATTAGGAATCTATTCAACAACATCCATGAAGACATCTTCTTAACTACTAAAATGACTTTTTGATAAGAAAGTGAAGTTAGGATAGTTTCTTCTTTGCATGATAGTCTTATAACATTCAAATATATTTATGCTTTGCTTAAAGGACCGTCTTAAGCCATCTAACTCAAGTTTCACCTCATGAAACCCGTGAGAGGGTTGGTATCTAAATCATATACTCATCCTTTGATTTGATTCTAAGTCTTGTTGAATAGCATACTCATGAACTGGAACATCTATTGGTGATCATCTTCTTTGAGCCTCTTATCGCTTCTTATATCTTGGTGGAGGTCGAGTCATCCTACCCATATGTCTATATGATGGAATGTGACATGCAGCTCTACTTCTTCCTTGGTGTCCTTTTCTCACTCACTTGTATTTTCTTTCTTCTTTTCTTTTTCTTTTTCTTTTTCTTCTTTTTCTTTTTTTTGTATTTGAATTTTGACCAAGTTCATGAGAGAATTTTTTTAAAGAGGAAGATATTAGGTCACATCTTCATATATCTCTTCTAACAAAAATTGATTTTCATCTCCTTTGACACTTATTGATTCCATCTTGAACTGATACACGATGTAGGGAGTATAGAATCCTCTTATTACTGTATCAGGCCTAGAGCAAAGCTTGAATGAAGTATTTGAATCAATTATGTTGAACTTGGCTTCTTTATCACATTTCCAAAGGTAACACTATGATGAGCCATCTCTTATGTTCATTGAATCCTCTTAACATCATCCATCTCCTCAGTAGAGATGTCAATCTTCAAATAGGAAAGGGTCTTTAGACTCATAATGTTCAGATGCACACGGTCAGCAAAACCCTAGAATATCAGATCTTCCCATGTCCTTTTGGATGTAGGGGCTGTCTCCATATCCCCAAAGAAGGTCTTGTATGTGAAGATAACTCCACAGGCTTCTCTTGGATTTCCTCCTCTCCAATCTTTGAAGCTAAGCATATCTGATCAAGAGCCTTGATTAATGATTTCTCATCTTTTGGATAAGATCTTATCTAACTTAATTTAGCAACTTTCTTGGTGAATGAGGATAATGAAATCACTTTCATTGATCCTTCCAAGCTATCCATGGGTGGAGCATCTGTGGAGGGCTTCATTAGTACCAATATTTATTTCTCTTATCTTGAGGCCTTCTATAGAAGCCCTTATGAGTTAATTCATCTCTTATGGCGGTTTAGTGGAATTAGCTCATTAGGCTCACCTACACTTATAGGACCCTAGGAATCAGATGATTCCAAGTTTATCTCAAGAGTTGAACCCGTGTTATTCAGAAAAGAAAAATTCATCTCTAAATCAAAAAAGGGAAAATTGGGGTTGTTATAATTATTATTTAGACTTGAAGAGTTTTCTATAAAAGTAGAATCCTTCAACCATCAGTGACACAGATGTAAGACTATCTTTTATTCCTCATTTCTTGGATTTAAAGGAGGTACATAGTAAATCTAGTAAATAAGTGGGGTGAGGATTTTTATATCATTCCTTCATATAAGATGTCTTGAGAAAGCTAGCTATTTGAAGTAAGTGCTCCCAAGTAGTATTTGATGGTGGGTGGAGGTTGGGCTCAGATGGTTGACTACTTGGCTATCCGGAGGTATGATGAGTTATCTTGAGCTCCTACTTTAGTTGTCTTTGAAAACTTGCAAATCTTTCTTGATGTTGGAGGTTTAATCAGGAAAAGTTTCTTGATTTTAAAATAATTTTTTTTAGAGGTTAGATAGGAGATATCCAACCTTCTTTGGTTTTGAGAGGATGCATGTATCCCCAAGATTACCCTAATGGACTGGATGGTTATTTATGTATTCCTTTGGGATAGATGGATTTAGTGGTATGCTCAAGATCTTTGATGTAAAACAATCCTCCCAAACATGGCCTAGCATGCAATGGTAGGGGAAAAGTTAGGATCATTGCCCCTGCCCACTTTCTTCAGCTTCCTAAGCTTGGGTAGCTGAAAGTTAAATTTCTTTAAAAGGTTCTTAAAGATTTTCCTAACTATCTCCCTCTTAAATGAAAGGTTTATTTAGTTTATCCAAAAGAGTAGGTGGATGGTAGCTACTGGTGGATATGTGCTACTATGAATATGGTGAGGAGGCTGACAAAGCCATGGATGTGTGGCATGATAAGATGACGCTGGTAGAGGAGGTGAAAGTGATGGTTATGGGCTGGTCTCTCTACTCTCACAGTGTTGCTTCCCCTTGTCTTGTAATTCTTTGGATTCTTCTCATGCTTTCTTGGGCTTTGCTTTGATGATTGAAAAACTTTTGGCTTCTCCTTATAATGTAGCCTGTTGATTTATATGTCTTGAGGTAAAACATTTGAGCATGAAGTGATCGGGCCTTGAATATTCTTTGTATTTTAATGGCATGATGTTAGGATATCTATTAGCATTTCATACTCAAATTATTCCATCGAGAATATAATCAATGAGGACTCACCAGTGTTGTTGAGCCACAGATTGGCTATCACCCTTTGAGCTCAACAAACCTCTTGATGAAAAGTTGCTCAACTCGGCAAAGTCTTATTTGATTAGTTCATACCAATCAAGGTTATGCTAAAGCTTGATAAAAGTTAGAATAATAATGCATCACCACCGGCATTACAATGAAGTATACTATGTCTGCGTGGGTTCATGCCATCAAACTCTTGAAAGAAATGGCACAAAATAGAATCTTGAATGGCATCAAATTCCTCTAGGGTCTACCTTTGGGCGATGATCTTCCTTGAGCTGCATAACACCTCTCTCACTCTTTCATGAGTTTAATATCCTTTTCTTGTATGGAGGTACTATCCACTACCTTCCAACAAGCTAGTCTTCTTGCTCTACTAGTGGTGAAGTCTTGGCTTGATCTATGCAAAACTTCGGGTTGATTCTCTACAATAGTAAGATCTTGGGGCTTGAATTTGAAGTGCAAAACTCCTTTGCAAATCTTCAGCCTCTTTCCCATCATCAATTTGTTCATCCTTGTTTAAGTTGTTGAAGGAGGTGTTGGGTTGAGGAGTATCATCACCTTTCCTGACCTTCCAAACTCTTTGCTTATCACGAAGGAGGGAACCCCTAGTATCAATCATGTGCACTCTCGCTAAATCCTCCAACAAGTCATCTTCATTGGGATCAAACTGACCTTCTCCTCCTTTAGTTAGAGGTCATATCTGATTTCTACTTCTCAACTAGATACTGTGTTACAATATCATCAAGGGAACGATCCAACTTCATGGGCACAAATGTTCATGACTGACTGGTGGTGGGATCACTATCATGAACAAAGACATCTCCCTCTATGGAGAGTTAATCTTGAATCACCTTTGGAGGATAGATGCTCACGACCACTAGATTTGGGTGGAGTGGTACTCTAGGAGGATCTATCCATGGGGATAGTGCTTCTCCTTCTCCCTTTTGCTATCTCCATGATCTATTGTGGTGGTGGTGATGATGACTACATGCTTTGATCATTATTCCTCTTCACCTGCTTGGCGGGAGGTTGAGCAGGAGGCTGATCTGCCTTGTCATCGTGGAGTAGATGGAATGGGATCTCTTGGCCGTGGGGATCACCATGGGGTTTTCTTTTCCAGATCTTTGCCTTCATGGCTTTTGGACATGGAAGGAACTTGTACTGGATATGGTGGACATGGAGTGAAGTGGTGTGGTGGTAGAGTAGGAGTTCCCCTCCTATGGTGGGTAGTACCATCAATATAATGTCAATATGGTGACACGGTAGCATCAATTGAGAAATCCATGAGTGGGGCTATCTGCTATACCTCACTCTCTCTAATAATAATTTACTGATACATCTCGCCCTCTCTTGAATGCTCACTTTGTGAGGGATCGATGTAAATCAAATTGGGCCCCAGACTCTGATCGTCCATAAGCCCCACTGGCTTGGTGATCATGGCACCTCTATCTCACATAGGAGCCTCATGTCTTGGTGGAGGTGATTGAGATCCTCCTAACATCTTCCTCTCCATCGGAGAGAGGTGAAACTTCTCTATGATCGGAGAAACTATCTTGTAACTCCTTTCTTTGAAAAATGCCTCTAGCTCCTTGGCTATGCGTGATGGCTTGATCTTGGCATCATTGTGAGTCTACTAGGAGGAGTATCATGAGAACATGACCCTACCTTGTAAGTAGGGCAGCCTTCCCCTTGGAAGGAGCTAATGAGTTGGTGCTAGCCCATACTTGGGTAGTAATGGAACAACGCCTTGGTCTAAAACTACTATGAGGACCACACCTTCCTCTTAGTGAGGAAACTTAGAGTGGATGACATCTCAACATGGATGGTGGTTCTTGTCGCACTCTGCTAGTTGTGAGGTTGCCCTCACAAGTGATCTTGGCCCTCAAATCCTTGGCAAGTGAATCAAATGGGCAAAAGTCAGGTAGCATCAAGGCCAAATCCATCCCAAAAGGAAAAGTAAACATATTTCTAAGCATCCATTATATTAAGGAATTGACTAAGCTGAGTTAAAATTCTATAATTTTGAAAATAAACTCAAATTAGATTTTTTGCTATCTTGATAATTTTTTGATTTTGATTTAATTTGAACCCACACTCAACAATTTGAATATGTTAAGTGGGGGTCATTGATTTGGAGATATTTTGAATGTGGAGAGATTTTTGAATTTAGAATCCATTTTCAACAAATTTGTGTATGTTGAAAATGGGTTCAAATGAAGAGATTTTGATGCTTCCATTGGTTCATATTTGAATTTGATTTATGTTTGGACCCTTTATTTAACAAATTTGAGTATGTTAAAATAAAGGGTCAATTGATTTTTTGTTTTTGATTACTCATTTAGCAAATTTGGGTATGCTCTTGTTTTGCTTATAATGTGAATCATGTGCGAATTTGAAAATGGAATCTTTACTTAGCAAATTTGGTATGCTAAATAAAGTCAAATATGTTTTGTTTTGATTTTTTGAAAGGATCTTTACTTAGCAAATTTGGGTATGCTAAATAAAGAATCCAAATGTGTTTGATTTTTTTGATTTTGAAAAGAATCTTACTTAGTAAATTTGGTATGCTAAATGAAGAATCCAAATGTGTTTGATTTTTTTATTTTTTGAAAAGATAGGATCTTACTTAGCAAATTTGGTATGCTAAATAAAGAATCCAAATGTGTTTGATTTTTTTTGATTTTGAAAAGAGGATCTTACTTAGCAAATTTGGTATGCTAAATGAAGGATCCAAATGTGTTTGATTTTATGATTTTTGAAAAGAGGATCTTACTTAGCAAATTTGGTATGCTAAATAAGAATCCAAATGTGTTTTTATGATTTTGAAAAGAGGATTTCATTTACAAATTTGGGTATGTAAAATAAAAGTCAATTTTGTTTATGTTTCAAAGATGATTTTTTTGTGTGGTTTATTGCTTTTTTGAAGAGATAGAAATTCAACTTAACACATGTGGAATGTGTTGAGTGGATTTCAAATGGTGTGATTTTGTTTGAATAAACCTCCATCCAACAATTTGGGATATGGAATGAAAGGGTCTTATCTTGAATATTTCAATCAAATTGGATATATTTAGTGAGGATGTTCATTTTCAAATATGTGCTTTCTGAAAGATGATTTTAATTTTGTTTGGAAATGAAATCTTCATTCAATAAATTTGGATATATTGAATGAGGATGTTCATATGTGCTTTTGAAAAGATGATTTTTTATTTTGATTTGGAAATGAAATCTTCATTCAATAAATTTGGATATATTGAATGAAGATGTTCATTTATTCTTTCTTGAAAAGATGATTTTTTTTATTTTTATTTGGAAATGAAATCTTCATTCAATAAATTTGGGTATATTGAATGAGGGCTTTTCTAAGTGCTTTTTGAAAAGATGATTGTTGATTTTGTTTGGAAATGAAAACCTTCATTCAATAAATTTAGGTATATTGAATGAAGATGTTCATAAGTGCTTTTTGAAAATATGATTTTTTATTTCATTTAGTGAAATCTTCATTCAATAAATTTGAGCATATTGAATGAAGATTTACATATGTGCATTGAAGAAGATGATTTTTGATTTTGTTTAGAAATGAAATCTTCATTCAATAGATTTGGGTATATTAAATGAGGATGTTTATATGTGCTTTTTGAAAAGATGATTGTTGATTTTGATTTTTAAAAAGATTTGACATGTAACAATCTTGAAGATTCTTAGATGAGGTGCGAATATTTTATCCTGAGAATTTCTTTTTGAAAGTGCTTTTGGAAAGCGATATTTTTATAAAGAATTTATTCTTCTTTATTTTTGGAATGAGCTTTTACCTTACCATAAAGATGGTAAAAAAAAGGTCTTTAATTATCTTTGCTATTAAAAATTTTTCTCCTATTGGGGGCCCCAACAGGGATTTTAAGACCTACATAGAGTGAGGTCCTAAAATCTAAAGGATGTTGGCTAGCTTAGCTTAAGAATAAAATAAACTAAGTGCCAATGGAAAAGAAGGATAGTCTCAAACTTATATGAAATATAAATCCACTATCAATACTTGGAGACAACGATCATTTACCAAAAATGGAGAGAGGAATCATCCCCAATGGAGTCACCAGAAAAATCTATGTTGAACTTTTTTTATCTTCATCTATCTTGAAAATTAAATGAAGATAGAAACATGCACTTTGTTAGACACCATGATCCTTTCTATTATGGTGATGGGTATGACATTGAGGAATGATGTATCAAGAGATAGTCACCATCCTACAATGGACCTAATCACCTAATAAGGACTCCTAAGACATGGGTCTTGAATGTACAGAGATTCTTCCCTACTTTACATGGAAAAAGTAAAGGAAGGTTTATTTTAAATTGTGTTTTGTTAAGTTCCCTGGCAAGCCCCATAGTACATCTTAAGATTCCTTAAGAATACTCTCAATTAAGGTAAATGATCATTGTCTCCAAAGATTTTGATAGGACTATCAATCAATTGGTTATTTTTGGAAGATCAAATGGGATTGATCAAAGGAGGGAGTTATTTATCAAAGAAGGTAAGTAGGGGATGCTCATGATGCTAGGAAACTAGAGCATCCCAAACTATCTATGGTTGGGCTTTATATTTTGAATTTGAGAAATATGTTTGAGTTGAATTTTTATTAGAAATCTACTTATTCCTGACACAAGATTGTAAAATGCCTAAGAGGTGAGGATTTATGCTTGTAGCAGGAAATAAAACCTTAAATCTATTGGGAGCTTTAAGGCCAAAGCAGACTAAATCTAAGGAAAATGGGTATATGGTTTTCACAGAGAGCAATAAACCCCACTATTGGACTTACAACCAGGTGGCCTCCAACTAACTCCTATGATTTTAAATACATGTTGGCAAGTCTTATGCTTTTGCAAGATAGTTAGGCTATTATTTTTTTTAGAAGACTAAGTCCTTAAACTCTAAGAGACTAGATCATGTAGGGCATGAACTCATGACTTAATCTAATGCAAATTTTGTAAATTTTATTTTCATTTTTTGGACAATTAATTGACACAGGCTATGGGATTCATATGTATAATGCATGAGAAATTGATTATGGGACAAAATAAATAAGAAGGAGGGCTATTTCCTCTATGGCTCTCAAAGGTCAACTCATGTTCTCTAGCAAAGGTGGAAGCCATCCATTAGCTAGAGTGAAGCAAGATGATTTTATGCATGATGTGAAGTATATAATATCCAGCTAAGGGGTTGTTAAATCTTTTATTATCGTGATTTATGTCCTAGGATTTAGGTGAGGTTATGAGTTGTTTCATTTTAATTTTGAGTTGATTAATTATATATAAAATTAATTTTTCCCTAGGTGTCTAATCTCATCCAAGCCATTCATCAAATAATGAAGAAATTAGTAAAAGCATGCCATCTTATTGTACAAGCTAAATAAACATCATACAATTTTATAAAGCTAAAAAAGAAAAAGGCCTTGTGGTCAAGCTCCACACAAACGAAAGAAAAATGGTAGTCGAGCTCCACTTATATACAAGATTACAAATGAATAATTACAATTTAGAAGAATTTATGTTATGGGGGTCTTCATTCTTCATTTCTTCATTCTTTTTTCATTTTGATTTCTTCTTTCTTTTCTTCTTTTGGTTGGTTGGATGTATGGTTGCTCCAAAGGCTTCACATGGTACATAAGACATAGTCTTATGACCAATGTTCACCTCCACTTCCCCATAACATTCATTCCAAATCTTAATTGCAAAATTACATGAAAATGGGAAAAATAAATCTAACTAAAACTTGCAAAATAGAGATTAGCTAAACACACCACACATCCCAAGCATTATATGAATAATTGGACTTAGCACCCACATGGGTAACCAAGTATACGACCTATTTTGGATTAGGGTATAAGCACCATAAAAGCATTTATATTTTTTATAGCTCTTAAGCACAATCCCTGAAGACATGATTAGGCTAAGATCATACCATCAATCTACATACATACACCCTAACATCGTCTAAAATATTACATCATAAAAAAAAAAATCGCATCAAACCATGCAGCCTAACATAGAGCTAGAAATGGTGACTTAGCCTAATGTGTGTCATTTAAGGCTTGTGTGGCATGTCTTAGCTAGGCTTTAAGGTTGGATTTTCTAAGTGTGAAAGGATTCAACTTAGAGAGTGATTTTATTTTAAATGATTTAGTTGATTTGTCAATTTTATTTGATGATTTGATTTGGTTTGAATGAACTTACATTTAATTACTAAGTGTTGTAAAGAGAAGAAAAGAGAAGAGAACTTCTCTTTCATCCCTACCTTAAGTAATTTCTAAGGTAGATTCATTAATGATTTTTCTTTAGTGAATGTTTTAATATTTGTTTTAATTAATCTTAAGTATAGATTTTCTCTAAATAAACTATTCAATAAGAAAGGCATCTTAGGATTAATTAAGGTGAATTACTATCACATAACCATTTATTTCTTTCCAACATGTATACCATGCATATGAATGATCTAAGCATATCTATACATGTAATGCAAAACTTAGCACACTTTGATGATGAATGCTAAGATGTTGTTTAAGAAAATTTGGATATTTCATGAATGCATGATTTTATTAAGTAGAAAAGAGGATTCTTTTATCCATTAATCAAATGCACATTTACATGTATGAAAGACATAAGTGAGTGATGCCATTATTTTCTACAGGGTGTAAGGTACAAGACCTACTTGGGGCTACTTAAAGCCTCACAACTCAGGATGTCGAGACTAATATACCACTTTTCTTAAATACATGTGCATGTACAAAAAGAAAAAATGGAAGAAGAATTCAAAAGATTTTGTTTGATTTGGTTATGCAATTTACATGTGTAAATGTGAAGATCCTTCTTAATTCATAACATAGAAGTGCATAGGAATGGATTTAAGCAAGTGTTTATGTTCTTTTCAAATGAACTATACACTTTTGATCCTATTCAAATCCATGTTTAAATCACATTATGTTTATCACATAAGTATTTATAAGTAGCATACTTCATTTATAATCTTTGATTTATAGATTTTGAAAATAGTTTTTTGATTTAATAGTGATAATAGCCATTCATATTCTTACTTTAGCCAAAACATGCAATTTGACATAAAATATTTCATTTAATTTGATTTTTCAAAGAGAATGAATGCATGATTTCATATGGCATAACATTTAACATGCTTGGAAAGAGATAAAGTGATGTAAGCATATGACTTCATTCATCCTAATTAATTCTAAGGACAATCTATAAGATAAGATTATTCAAAGTGAATCAAAATTCTTTAAAGAGATTTATTTTTTTTTTGAATTTGATTTGAAATGATGTGAAAAGGGTTTGCTGGTCCTAACCCATTTCCCCATGTGTGAATTGATTTAGTTTAATTTTTGAATGATTAGATTGATTTTATATATCATTTAGGTTAAGGTGTAAACTAAATTCATTAATTACCCCTTACCTACACCACTTTAACATAGTTATTCAAACAGTTGTGAGCCAACATATGATATTAAATCACATGGAATTTAAATTAGCAATGCTCCTAAGAATGAAATGGGCCTAATACAATTGGCTCACAATTATTGATTAATTAAGCTAAAGGGTTTAATTAAGTACTTTCATAACCATCCCACATATATGAGTTGGATATGATTTCGTTAAGCTTACCTTAGGCTTTTGAACACCTAAGGATCTATCCAATATTAAGAGATTGATTAATTTCAGATTGGTTTTAAAAATTTAATTATATTAATTAAGTATATCATTAGTGGATTAATCTTTAATTAGGTTTGGATTAAGGAAGAAAGGGGGTTTAGGGAATAGCTTAAGAAAAATAACCCAAAATCATTCCATAAACCTCCTACTCACTTAAACAATATTTGATTATCTTAATTAAAGGCTTAAGTCACTATTCATATGCTTAATTACTCTTAATTACATTAAGGAGGTAATTAGAGGTTTATTATTAATTTTTCTAATTAACTCATTAATAAATTTCAAGAAAATTAGGGGAGGCATAAGTCATCTCCCTAAACATGTCTAAGAAGTTTGCAATTAATTAATGAAATGATTAAGAAGTAATTTAGGTAATTAGATTTTAATTAAATTAAGAAAATCCATTATTCAAAATCAATTAAAATAATTTTATTATTCCTTAATTATCTTTAAAATGAGAGTTTATATTTTTGATTTTTTATACATTTAGATTATGAATTTATGAAGTTTTATGATTAAAGGATAATTAAATAGCCTAATTATTTAACTAATCCCTGCCATGTGGCTGCGGACATGCTTTCCACATGTGGTGGGATTGGTTATTTAAGTTATCAAATATCGCGTTGTGGCGGTCTTATCTTTCCACAGGCCATCGATCAAAGATCGGATGGTCGATAAACTAATGATTATAAAGGATAAATCAAGATCTAGCATATTTTAATCATCCATCAAAACACGGGATGGATGGTCCATGATTCATCCCTTCTTTGCTGGAGGCGACCGTCCATCCTCCATGGCTTGATCAGCTCACTTGAGCTCGGACAAGGCAGATTCAACCATCAAGAAGCATAGAGAAGAATATATGGTGGAATTTCAATGGGATTTACAATTCCCTTCACAAAGGACCAAGATTTTTCAACTAAGCTCGTTTTGATTCCTCAGGCTATCCGTGCTTCCAATGGTGGAGGTAGCTTTTGTCAGTGAGCATTGAAGGTTTCAAGCTTTGAGATGAAGTGGATCTTCCAATTGACCAAGCTTGCTTCAATGGCAACTTTGTTCTAGGTGAGGCTTGTGGCTTGGATGACTTGGGAAAGCTTTGGGTGAGCTTGACCTGATGGTGCTTGCAAAGGAATTGGGTTTGATTATTGAGTGAAGTGGAAATTCTCTCTCCCTATTTTGGCTAGAAAAATCGAGAAGAAAGAAATGGAATGAGCTTGGGGCTTGAAGCTGTGGATGCTTTTGATCCTCTGAGCTCAATGCAAGTGATGGTTTGAGTGGAAATGAGGGGAGTATATCTCCCCTTGGATCGATGATGAGCTTATTGCCATTTTGATCAAATTTTAGATTGAATGGGTTATTTTGGTTGTTAGAGCTCCATGTGGTTCAATTTTGGCGAGGGAGTGAGTGTGGAGTGCACATGTTAAATGAGTGTGGGAGGTGATCCATGTGGAGAATTTGAGTGGAGTGGTTATTTGGCCTTGGGTTGGGTTTGGCTAACCCAAACCCATTGGGTCATGTGCACCACCTCCTTGGTGTCCAAATGGTCCAGGAGGATGCAAGTGGTCTTGAGTTGGAATATGATCAAATTCAAGTAATTTGATCATAGTTACCCTTTGACCTAGGGTTAAAATGGTCATTTGGCTTTGATTTTGATTTGGGCATATTTAGAATGATTGAAAAATGGGTTGTGCAATTTTTTGGCTAAAGTTGACCTATTTAGGTCAAAATGGGTCAACTTGGGTCAAGTTATCTAATTGGTCAAATTGGGTCAAACCATGGGTTAGAATAGGTTCAAATGATTATTTGTATCCTATGGGTGTCATTGGTTTGGTTCAATTTGATTTATATTTGATTTTGGTTCATTTGAATTCACTTAGGTCAAATGGGTCAAGTTGACCAATTTGACCTTTTTGGCCCAATTAGATTAAGTCATGGGTTGGTTGAACATCTGAAATGTATTGCAAGCTTATGTTTTCAACAAATATGACTAAATGGGCCCATTTACATGATCAAGGCTTGATTCAAGTTTAGTTGAACTCACATATGGACTTATGATTGAAATATAAATCCAATTGCAAGTGATTTGGAGCCAAATGGGTTTTGATTCATTTGACAATTTCAAGTCAAAAGGTTGAGTATGGGTTTGACTTGGGTTAGTTTGATTTGGTTTGATGATTGACGATTGTGATTATATTTGAGTTTATGATTGAAGGATTGATTGTTTCAAGAGAAAATCTAAAGGTTTGAATTGATTTGAGGATGATTTGGCTAAGTTCAAGAATTTGACTTGAAAGGGTATAGGTTGGATTTAGGTTAGATTTGGGCTTAAGTTTTGAATTTAGTTTTGGTTATTTAAATTTATATTTCATTTATATTTGTGAATATAAATGAGAATATAAATGGTTATGAGAAATCTCTTGAATTTGAAGTGATTTGGATTTGATGAGCTAAGTCCATAAGATGAAATCAAAGTGACTTAGAAAAGATTTTTGGATTTGGAATTGAGTTTTGATTTAGTTTTGGTTATTTGAATTTATATTTCACTTATATTTGTGAATATAAATGAGAATATAAATGGGCTATGAGAAAATATCTTGAATTAGAAGTGATTTGGATTTTTGGAATTGATCTGAATGATTTGAGAAAAATCATCTACGTTGGAATTTGATTTAAATTTTGATTTGGAATTGATTTTGAGTTTGACATTGATTTGGATTTGAAGTTTGTTCAGATTTGAAGTTGATTTGGATTTGAAGTTCGTTTGGATTTGAAGTTGATTTGAATTTGAAATTTGACTTGAAGGAAGGGAGTAAGGATTGGGTTTAAGCTATAGGGTAGACAAGTTTTCCTAACACCCCTAAGGCATAACTTATCCCTATTGCTAACTCTTCTAAGTCTCTAAGATTTGGTTAAGTGTTCACCTAATCACTAGAAGTTTCTTAAGACTAAGGAACTCTTAATGTCTAGAGGAGTCCTTATGCTTAGGATGAAGAAGTCAAAAGCTCACTCCAAAAGTGAGGTCAACAGTAGAGAGCCTCATTTTCAAATCAAACAAATACATATCAATCACATTTGGTTCTTACTTAATATACCAAATTTTTTAAGTAAGAAGTCCCACTTTCAAATCAAATTAACATATATCACACACATAATCAATCACCACAAGCAGAGATTTTTCATAAAATTTCTAAATATACAATCACATCCTTTTCTTAACATACCTAAATTTGCTAAGTAAAATTTTTCAAAATCAAAATTTTCAAACAAGATAACAACACAAATATCTTCAAAGGTCTCTCCAAATATTCAACGCCAACCTACTTAAATTATATTGGTTCTAAATGAAATTCATATTAAAGACTCTCCTCACATATCAAAATCTTCCAATGAGCCCCACTTAACATAACTAAATTTGTCGAGTGTGGGTTCAAATTTCCAAATCAAGTCTAGAAATTATTTTTGAAGGTGAATACCAAGGTGAGGAACTAATTAAGTTATGTTTTCAACAAATGTGAGTTTTAGCCTGCATTGTTTCAAGACACATGGCTCCTAAAGTTTGTCTCCCCGCCCATTGCCTTGACCTGATCGCCAAGCTCACCTTGCACCATGAGTGATTTAGTTTGGTCAATTTGAGTATGAGTTACTTGTGAGGGCCCACACAAAAGGAGGTGGCAAGCACCACTCATTTTCCTTGACATGCCTTCTGACTTTCCACCCAAGAGAGAAGGTAATCCCCACAAGAGTGAACTTTAGTATCGAAGTAGCAAAAGGTCAATGGTTCCTATGATCCATTATTTCATCTTGTGCCCCAATGAGTCGACACCTCTCTGTCTCCTCAAAAAGGCTATCTTGGCCTCAGATAGTCACCTTGAAAGATTGATACTTACCTACATGCCACCAAGAGCCAATGCTAAGTAGCATCAAGAGCCAAAATGCAAAGCGAGGCATCCCATGTTGCAGGAGGGTTCACCATCTCCTTAGTGGCAATAAGTTCTATCTCCTCTCGTGAGTGGTGAGGAGGACCAAGATGATTGCAACATCACCTCCACAACTAGCTTATTATAAGGTATCACTAATGGTATTACGGATGCAGTTTGGTGCAATTCGACTTGAGGTCTTTGATCCCTAGCATGACCAATACGAGCAAGATAGGTAGAAGCAGTGGCAATGCAGTACATAGAGAGAGGGAGGAATGCATCTTTCACTATTTCTTTGACATTACTTAGTCAACTATACCCATGATAGTACTCATACTCAATTAGAAGGAGATTTCTTTAATCATGTCTCCAACACAATTAGCCCATCATCTACCTTCACCAATGCATGTTCTAGCATCCCCTGTGCTAGCTAAGGAACAAAAGATAGCATTGGGGGAAAGAAAGCCCCAAATCTTAATTGGTCCCATTCCATCTACTCCACTGTGAGGTGAGGTTGAGCTCTCCTTCAACCTTCCACAACTATGGTGAAGAAGTAATGGCGACCCAAGAGGCCATAGTTGTTCCACCACCTCCACCAATTTAAAAAAGTTGAGGGGAGGCGATAGTTTTACGCTCTATGGGATCCCTCTAGAGGCAAAGACTCATAACCCATGAGCATGTATCTTCTAATGAGCATAGTCCTCAGATAACATGGTAGGCAATCGGATGCATTTATCGAGCATACTACTTATATTTAAAAAGTGTTCATAATGGCACAATTAGATCATTCCTTGGATGACATTCTAGCATAATATTTTGCAAAAAAGAAAGAAATCCTAGGAAGTGATTATTCTAATTATGAGGAGGGAAAGGTAAATTTTGACCCCGATGAGGATGATTTATTGGAGCACTCGACCGAGGTCCACATGGTCGATACTAGGAGCTCCATCCATAGAGATCAGTAGGGTTAGAAAAGTATTATGGTTGAAGAGAATGATGCCGTCCATTCAACATAGCACCTCCTCCACTATCTTAGACAAAGAGATGATCACATTGATAAGATGGAAAAGAAAATTGAGGAGTTGATGGCAGTAATTTCAACATTGCAAAACTCAGCCCCAATTTCTCTGCCTTCTCCCATAGTAGCTGAGAGAGCAGAGTTGGCACATACCTCATATCATCCTAGATGCATTCCCGCAGAGGAAAATAATGGTAGCTTGCATAGGAAAGTGGTGGATAGTACCTCCATGCATGAGAAAGACATCAAACATATGGTGGAACAATAGGTGAGAGAAGCGCTCGCACAAGCCCGAGGTGGCTCATCTGTTCCAAAGGGTAGACACTACCCAAAGGAATTTGATGCAGTCCAATATCCTAAAAATTTTGTGGGAACCCTCACCAATTTATTTGATGGCAGTGGGAACCCTCATTGACATATTGTACATTTTTCTGATTGTAACATAGGTAGCTTATGTTCTTCTTTTCAGATTGCTCATTAGCAATTTGGCGGGTGTTGCATTTGATTGGTATGTCAAACTGCTCAACGGTTCGGTAAAGACATTTACTGAGTTGAAGCACCTCTTCATCAAGAAGTTTGTTGGAGCTCAGCAAAGGATTGTTGTAGAATACCTTGTTGTAGTAAAGCAAAATCCCAATGAGTCCCTTGTTGATTATATCCTCAGGTGGCGAAACCTAAGTATGAGATGCAAACCAGAGCTGTCTGAACAACACACCATAAAGATTCTCCTAAAGAATATCCATGGCTCAATTACTTTCATGCTCAAGGATTTTACAATCAAAACTTTTGAGAAATTAATTAACAAGGTGGCTATTCCATAAGAGGAAACCAAACAATTGCCTTTCTAGTACCAATCAGCCAAGCCCAAACCTCAGAAGGCATTTGAGAAGAAACTAGGGGTAATCATAAGATAAAGGGAAGCATCCTTTCAATGTGATAGGCCTTGAGCTTAGCCTTACCACCTCCTGCCACCACCATGACCATCATAACCACCTCAAAGCCCACCAAGCCTCCTCATCGATTCTGGTGTATTCTTAGCCACCATATAGCTATTACTTATCTTCTATTGCTGATAGATTGAATAAGTCTTATTCATTCAAGAGGGAGGTAGTTAGGAAGATCTTTAAGAATATCTTAAAGAAGCTTGATTTCCAGCTACCATAGCCTAAAAGACAGGATAAAGTGGGCAAGAGTAATGATCCACACTATTTCCCAACCACGACATGTTAGACCATGTCTTCAAAGATTGCATTACCTTAAAGGACTGGCTTGAGCGTAGATACAAGTTGGGTGCCATCGTCATCCCTATGGAATACCTATTAAAAAACCTTCTAGTTCTTTTAGAGTAATCCTTGGGGATACATGCGATCCTCTTAAGATAAAGGAAGGTTGAGATATCTCCTTGTCCCAAACCTCCAAGAAAATTATTTCTAAGATTAAGAAATCTTGCAAGGTAGCTCAATCAACTCTAAGGTTTGCAAGTTGCTAAGGAAAACTTGAGGGAGGTAGAAGCTTAGTAGTAGCAATGATAGCCTCCACTTGCCCAAGATAGTACAGTAGTGCAATCATTGATGAGTTCCATCACTCTTTCCACGTTAACATGTTCTAGTCATCTATTCTTCTAGACCATATGTTAGAGGTGCCAAACCCTTTACTCCACGTACTTTACTTGATTTCTACTTTTTGCCTCCATCCAAATCTAAAAAATCAATGAAGAAAACTAATTTCACATACATTTGTGTCACTTATGATGATCTGTGAGATTTATGAAAACTCTTTAAATAATTAGTTCTAATCATTCCTCTCATTTAGAAATGAATTACCCATTCCTAAATCATTTGGGTTCTCCATTGAGATTGAGGGAGTCATCATTCGATTGTAGAAGAAGTTGTAGGTAAACCTGATGAGGAGGTAGAAATTTCCACTAAACCATCTCATGAAGTCACATAAGTCAACCTCTACAGTGGCACAATTTTAACTCCTAGGGTAGCACCTCAAGATAAAGGTAAGCAAGTCATTGGTTCTAGTGATAAAGTAGCCTCCACATCCACTATATGCTGGACTACTAGTACTACAATGTCCTCACTCACCTGAGAAAGTTTCTAGCTAAGCTAAGCATATATGATGCCCTGTCCTATCCAAAGAGATGAGGGAGTCAATGATCAATGCCTTTCTTGATCCAAAAATATGGTTAGCTTAGCTAACTACTATTAGAGAGGAGGCATGTTATTCAAGAGAAGACCGTGGAGTTACATTCACCAATGAAGACCTTCTTTTGGGGACAATCGATCATAACCATCCCCTCTACATCACAGTGGATATGGGCAGATTCAAACTCTCAAGGGTGTTAGTTGATCCAAGTGCATCAGTAAATATTATGAGTCTAAAGACCCTTACCTACCTAAGGATTAACATCTCTGAACACTGAGAAGATCGGATGCTGTTGAGAAGATTCAATGAGCAAGGTAAGAGGACTTTAAGCTCCATAGTGTTTCCATTAGAGATAGATGACTAGAAAATAGAGGCCAAGTTCTACATAATTGATTCGGATACATCTTTCACTGCTTTGCTCAGTAGGCCTTGGATGCCTATTAGAACAACCTTCTAGTTCATTCCACTTAATCTTGAGATGCCTTTCTTATCGAATGGGATTATTTAAAGTGAACCAAAGCCTAGGATAAATTAAAATATGTAATAAGCCATTCATTAGAGAGAATTCATTTAATTAATTTACTTTAGATGTGACTTAAGGTAAGGATAAAAGACTTTTCTTCTCTTTATAATACTTAGTTGTTTTTTATAGGTCAAACGAAATAAAAGAAAACACCAAGTAAAATTTACAAATCAATTAAACCATTTAAATTGAAACCACCCTTTATAATTAAATGTCCTTCATACTTAGAGAATGATAACTCTAAAGCCTAGTTAAAACATATCACACAAGCCTTAATACAAACACATTAGATTTAGTCACCATTTCTAGCTTTATGTTAGGGCGATGCATGATTTGATGTATGTTTAGTTTATGATGTATATTGCAGATGTGTGGTATGTGACTGGATGTTAGGCCATGATTATCCTAATCATATTTTATGTAGGAGATTGTGCTTAAGGGGTGCTTAAAATAAATATTAATGCTCTCTTTTGCAGGTTGCTTAACCTCTTAGTATATTCTAAATTAGGACAAGTAGACTTGGATACCCATGTGCAGGGTGCTAAGTCTAAATTATTCATATAACTATTTGGGTTGTATGGAGTGTTTAGTTAACACCTGTTTTGTAGGTGTAATTAGATTTACTTTTCTCTTCTTTTATTATAATTATTAATTAGGAATTTGGTTAAGTGTTATGGGAGTTAAGGATGAATATTGGTCAGAAGGTTTAATCCTAGGATGCCATGTGATGCCTAGAAGTCTACCAAATCAAATGAAGTAAATCAGATGAAGATGAAGGAATTCTGAAGACTTGAATACCCCCATAATACTTATCATTTATAATTTATAATTTACAATTATTCTTTCATTTACCGAGTTGTATAAGGCTAGAGCATGGATACCCATTTTTCTTTTTGGGTTGTACGGCAGTACCCGACCACACCGGCCTATTATTCTTTCACATTCGATTTATAAATTGATTGATGCTTTGTTTACAATTGTGTAATAGAAATGGCATGTATTTTCCTAGTTTCTTCATGTATGGTGATTTAATGTGTCGCCTAGATTCGGTTAGGCTCTTAGGGAAAAATAAACTTTTTACCCCAATCACAGCTCATAACCTAATTTTTTAAACAACTCATAATCTCATTTAAAGCCTAGGTATTAAATCAAGATAAATAAAATATTTAGTAACCTCATAGCTAAATGTTGTATCATAAATATTATGCATATCATCTTGTTACATTCTTGCTAAGAGAGGGTTTCTATCCTTCATTATAGGGGAAGACTTGACCTTTGAGGGTCTCTCTTGTGGTGGAAAGCACCTCTTTCTTTATGATTTAGCCAATAACCCTATTTCATCATGCATTTAGGCATAAAAATCCTATATCCTTTGTCAAAATAAAGAGTCTAAAATCAAATAAAATTTGTATTAGACTAAGTCATTATTCATACAACTCATGCTCTAGTCTCTTAGGGAGTGGGTTTAAGGACTTTAGCTTCTTTCTAAATAATAACATCCAAACCATCTTGCAAAATATATGAGTTGATCGCATGGTTTTAAAATATAGAAGGAGTTAGCTGGCTACAACTCTAGGCAGTTATAAGTTCAGTAGTTTGGTGATTTATCCTCTCTTGTGGAGGTAAACAATATACTCATTTTCACCTTAGATTTAGGACATGTTTTGGCCCTCATTAAAGCTCCTTAAATTTAGGATCTGAGATTATTATTTTCCCTCAGGCAACAAGAATAAATCCTTACCTCTCAGGCATTTCCACAATCTTATATTGTGGGATTATAAGTCCTATTTTCTAATAAAATTTCCACACAAATTTTTAATTTTAAATATATAAATCCCAACCACATGATAGTTTGGGATGCTCACTAGGCTTCCTAGTATCATGAACATGCCTTACTCATCTCCGTTTGGCTTGGATAATAAGTCTTTTCTTTTTATCTATCCCACTTGATTTTATAAATATAACCAATTTATTGATAGTCATATCTTTGAAATCATTCAAGACAATAATAGCCTACTTTAATCGAGAGTATTCCTAAATAACTCACCTTCTTTAGGATGTAATTAACTATGGGGGCTTGCCTCCATTGGGAACTTTAGAACCCGGTTTAAATAAATCCTACTTTATTCTTCCATGTAAATAAATCATAATCACATTTGATTCCAACTTAACATATCAAATTTGTTAAGTAAGAATCCCATTTTTCAAAACATATCACATTTGATTCCTACTTAACATACCAAATTTGTTAAGTAAGAATCTCATTTTCAAATCATATTACATTTGATTCCCACTTAACATACCAAAAAATTTGTTAAGTGAGAGTCTCATTTTCAAAATATAAATCAAATCACATTTGGATTCCACTTAACATACCAAATTTGTTAAATGGAAGTCTCATTTTTAAAAGCAACCAAAACACAAATCATAAGTCACAATGGACTCCCACTTAACATACAAATTTGTTAAGTAAGAGCCTCATTTTAAAATCAAACTAACACATTTAGCCTCTGCTTAACATATCAAATTTGTTAAGTAAGAAGCCCCATTATCAAATCAACTTATATCACACACATAATCAACCACCATAAGCAAAGATACTTTCACAAAATTTTCGAAACATACAATCAAAACCTTTCTTTAGCATACCTAAATTTTCTAAGTAAAGTTTTTCAAAATCAAAATTTTCAAACAAGATACTCAACACAAATATCCTCAAAGGCCTTGCCAAATATATGAACCCCGTCCAACCTACTTAAATTAGTTGAGTATGGGTTCTAAATCAAAATCATATGGCAAAGATTCTCCTCACAAATCAAAATCTCTCTAATGAGCCCCACTTAACATAACTAAATTTATTGAGTGTGGGTTCAAATTTCCAAATCAAGTCTAGAATTTATTTTTGAAGGTGAATACCAAAGTGAGGGACTTATTTAGTTATGTTTTCAATAAATGCAGAGTTTCAGCTCAAAACTAGTCAGACAATTCTGAACAAAAATTTTGCTGACACTGCCTAAAGACAGGATTCATGCTTGGGAAAAGGTACCAATGGGGGTTTTGCTCCTAATCCACAATATATATATATATATATATATATATATATATATATATATATATATATATATATATATATATATATATATATATATATATATATATATATATATATATATATATATATATATATATATATATAATTTTATTTATATATTTGCATGGACCCTGTTGGTGTGCAAGAGACCACACTGGGAATGGGCTTATATCAGCCTAGTCCTATCATAGACTTGCTGGACCAAGGTAGAATCTACATATCCGCAAGACAAATTCTCTAACCACTGGGGTGGCTGCTAGGAAAGGGGAACTGTCCAATCCAAGAGTTGTCGGGGTAGTGTCTAAATACGGTCGCTAAGGACATGATCCAAATAGAGTGCCCACGTGGGAGGTGCTACTAAGGGCTTTATCCAGGACCCTGTAAAAGAAAGCCTATGGGTATACGGTGGCCAACTCCGGGAGAGTTCTTGTAGACTTATATTTGCCATGAGTGATGTATCCACTGGGCGGGTCACTGTCAGCATGTCGATAACCAACCAACCTAAGGCGCCCATCAATTTATGACAATCAATCTGAGAGGAAGGCTTGTAGACTTACATCCTTACGGACATAAATGATCATCAGGATAGTCTATCATTGGCGAGATAAAAGACCACCTAGAAGAGCTAAGTGGGGAGTCCCGTGTAAGGACTGGACCCAAACTTGAAGTAGTCATGAGGAAAGAAGCCATTAGGAGACTTATCCTAAGCCTCAAATATACCCGACCCGGTTAGTGCTTGATGGCTAGTTGAAGAAGAAAGTGTGTAGGCTTACATTCTTTTAAACAATGTCAACATGAGGTAGCTTACTGGCCACACAGTAAGGTCTGCCAAATAAATAAGGCACTCGTCAGTTTACAATGATCAAGCTAAAAAGAAATCTTATAGACGTACAACCATCAGACAAGTAACCACTAGGGTGACACACTACCACGATGGCATGTCAGCTTAACCTAGAGCAGCTAATGAGTGAGAGCCATAGGGGGCTTTATCCCACATCAAAATTTCCTGAGATAAAAGATATGTTGTTGTGTGTAGTTTGTGTTGGTGTTGTGTCACTAAAGGAAAAAGTGCTACTTGGGTTCCTTACACCTACCCTAAACACATCGTGGCAGATTCACATGCAAAGATATTCTTCAACACGAAAGAGATGGAGTTTGAGATGAAAGAAATTTTATTGATAATTATTTTAAAATAAGATTTATGAATAATATTTCTTTAGGTAGAGCCCGTTGATTGGAAGCATAGGGCACTCTCCCTTAAAATTTATAGGTTGATAAGATCCTCCTCAGTAGGCCTTCTCTATGGCAAAAGGGCCTTCCCAAGTGGGTTCAAACTTGCCTCCCATCTTTCAATGAGCAATAATTGGTCTCCTTAAAACTAAAATAAGCTCTCCTACTTGAAAATCTTTAGAAAGAACCAACTTGTTATGAGCTTGAATCATTTTGGCTTTGTACAACTCAAGATTCTGGCATGCCCAAAGGTGTTTCCCCTCCAAACTTTCGAGTTCGTCTAACCGTAACTTTGGCATTCTGCTCCATTGTGATTTTACTACCCACAGCTATCCTTAATGATAGGAGTTGGACTTCTAATGGTAGAATTGCTTCAGACCCATACACTAAGGAGAATGACGTAGATTGAGTTAGAGTTTTGTATGTGGTGCGGTAAGCCCACAAGGATTCAACTAACTGTTCATGCCACTATCGCTTGTTATTATTGAGTGTCTTTTTAATTTATGGATGAGAGTTTTGTTGAAGGCTTCTGCTAAGCCCTTTGCCCTCGAGTAATAGATGGTAGAGTATCTCCAATCTATGATGTGTCTTCGAGCAAAGCTGTTGATTTTGGTGATCTTGAATGCAGTACCATTATTGGATATAATTCGTTGAGGCACCTTGAACCTATATACATTATGGTTTCTCAAAAACTAGAGCACATGCTGAGTTGTGACCTCTTTGAGTGGGCTTTCCTCTGCCCACTTAGAAAAGTAGTCGGTGGCAGCTAGAATGAACTGATGACCCTTGGAAGAAGCAGGATTGATCAAACCTACTATGTCGATAGCCAAACACACAAATGGCCATTAGGCTAATCTAAGATGTATAATATTCAGTGGTAGGTGAAAGGCCACACCATGTTCCTGACATTGGTGGCATCTCCTAGCTACATCTATGCAGTCTGTGATCATTGAAGGCTAGTAGTATCCTAGTCTCTTGATCTTGGCTTTCATCTTTGGACTGGATTAATGTGCTCTGCATAAACTTGAGTGTACCTCAATCATAATATTACAGTCTTTGTGTTTGTCCAAATAATGTAACCACATACGATTGAATGACCATCGGTATAAGGTGCTATCCACAAGAGCATAGGACTCTACTTCACCTGTTGTGCTAATGACTTCTCTTGAGGTAGTTTGCCTATATATAGAAAATCCTTGAATGGTTACCTCCAATCCAACTCCTCATCCTTTACTCATCCTTTTTAGCAACTACAACCTCCCCTTCAAGAGAGAGTTTCTCGATGAGTTTAGCATCAATAAGGGATAAGACTTGTCTATTTTGGACCCTTATTAGTATGGACTCATCTTTTGGACATGCCAACTCTTTGGCAAGCTTGGCTAATGCATATACTATTACATTTTCTCCTCGAGGAATCTTGTAGATGGTAACCTCTGGGATTTGGGCCAACAACTCTATAGTGTACTTATCATAGTCATGGAGCTTAGGCTTCAAAATCTTGTAGGACCTAGTAATTTGGTTAATAAGTAATTGAGAATCTCTAAAGATGTTGATGTGCTAGATGCATAGTATAATGGTTAACTCCAGACCGATAATCAGATCCTCATATTCAGCTTCATTATTGGTGCATGGATTGGACATATGATATGAGAATCTCATCAGATCATAGTTGAGTTAGAGAACTATTCCTACCCTTTCGAAAGTAGATGGTTCTTCTCCCTTTTGAAAGGCACCATCAAAATACATCTCCCAGTGAATGCTAGTGTCCTAAGTTCATGATTTGTTCATCTGGAGGTCATCACTAGCGGAAATCAACAAAGTGGTGTCTTTGCTAAAAAATCTGCTAGTGCTTGTCTTTCCACCACATGGAGGGGTATGAAAATGATGTGAAACTATGATAAAATTATGGGCCAACGCGCCAACCGTCTGGATAGTGTCAGTCGTGTCATGAGATATTACAGTAAATTGATTCTAGAGATCAGATTCACCTTATGAGAAAGCATATAATATTGTAGCTTTTGGGATACAAAGATTAAAGCTAAGCAGTGATTTTCAATAGGTGGATAGTTTGCCTCAGTAGGGATTAGAGAACGACTGAGATAGTAGAGTACATTCTCTTTCCCTTCATCATTAGTTTGTTATAACAAAGTGCCAAGGGAGTCATCTAATGTGGCAGTATATAATATCAGTGGCTTGCCTGAGAAAGGGGTTGTTAGAACTAGCAGCATCATCAGGTAGTGCTTGATGTCTTCAAAAGCATGCTAGCACTTGTCATCCCACTTGAACTTGGCATCTTTTTTGACAAGTGTTTAGAATGGTTGGCATCTTCCTGATAGGTTAGAAATGAATCATCTTAGATATGCCAACCACCTTAAAATGATCTGAGTTGAGTTAGACTTTAGGGGGTGGCATTTCTAATATCATCTTGATCTTCTTCGGATCGATTTCTATTCCACAGTGTTAGAAAACAATCCCAAAGAATTTCTCTGAAGCTACTCCAAATGCATACTTCATGGGATTCATTTTGGGGTTGTATTGCCCTAACCATTCAAAAACTACTCTCAAGTCAAAGAGATGATCTTCCTTTTCTTTACTTTTGACTACAAGATCATCAACATAATATTCGACTTGTTGATGAATGAGTTCATCGAAGATCTGAGTCATGGCCTGCTGGTATATAGCGCAATTTTAAGGTGGCATGACCCTATTAAAGATTATTGAGTTCAAAAGGTAGTGTTTCTTCCATCTTCAGGGGTCATCTTTATTTGGTTATAACCACATGAGCCTTCCATGAAACAGAATACTGCATGACATGAGGCAATGTTCACCATCAGTTTCAGAATTGATAGTGAAAATTCATCTTTAGGACATGCCTTATTTAGATCCTTAAAATCTATGCATATGCGAATTTGGAAATTCTTTTTCTTAACTAGAATGACACTAGATAACCAGGTAGGATATTTTTCTTCCTTAATAAAACTAGCATCGATTAGTTTCTTAATTTCAGAAATGATTTGATGTTTAATGTCTAATTGCATGTGTCTAGGAGCTTGCTTAACAAGGTTAGCACTAGGTTCTATTGCTAATTTGTGGACTACAATGTCAAGAGATAAATTGAGCATCTCTTTGAAACTCTATGTGAAGTAGTCCTTAAACTCAATCAATAGCCTAACTAAGTCATTGATTTCAGTATTATTCAATAAAGAATTGATGTATGTTGGTCGTGAATTATCTTCAGTTCCTAAGTTGATTTCATTGAGCTCATCGATGGTTGACCTGATCTCCTCTTCAAACTCTAGCAGTGCATCTCTGACTTCGAGATCATTTAGATCATCTAAATTTTCTAAACACACCTCCCCATATGAGTTAGTATGATTTGAAAAGAACCTACCATATTTCAATTGATTGGTGATGACTAGGCAATGATTGTCACCATCGATTAGACCTACTGTATCAAATTCTAGTCTTGGTCTTGATTGAGGATGTCTGTTTTGGCTATCCCATAGCCTTTCAAAGTAGTCTGACCTATATTTAGACCAAGTATTTGGGATTAATCCCTTCTTTGCTAAATTAAGAACACAATACGAGTAATAATCAAAAGATAATTATATTAAATCTTTATATGAATCACCCTCAAGTTCTACATTTGCTTCCTAACTTGAGGATGATGCTCCCAAAAAGAACCTCTGAGTTCTCCCATCTGTGGATGACTTAGGGCTTCGTTAACTACCAAACCCTCAACTTTCTAGGAAGAGAGTGTGGTTAAAGCTAAAGTTCCCAACTGACTCTTGAATGTCTCATATGCAAACTTGGATACATTCATGCTTTACATTGGAGCCCAGTCTTCATCACTGTCATGCTCCAACATCACCTCGAAAGGGATCTGCTGCTGAGAAGAGTTGGCTGGTGTGCTAACCACATAAGACTTATCCTCTAAAATAGATTCTAAGTCTATGTGGATAACAGGTGTACTCCTAGTGGCTAGGACATACCTCCTATTAGGTGGCCAATAAGGAGGCTTTCCACCTTGGGGGCTGCCTTAAAATTATCCTCTACCTCTGCCTAATAGAGGTCGAGTCATCCTACCCATATGTTCAAATGGAGTAATGAACTGTGGGTGCAATCTAATGTCAGGCTTTATATCTTCCCTTGAGTCCATGTCTCTCTCTCTCTTTTATTTTTTTCTATTTCTTTTTTCTTTTCTTTTCTTAATTATTTTTCTTTTCTTTTTCTTTCTTTTTGTTCCTCTTGGAGATCTTGACTAAGTTTGTGAGAATGGACTTTTTGATTTTGCAGAAGAAAATAGGTTGCATCCTCATATATCCCATCCTCATGAACTGTGAAGGGCTTGAGATCTCCTTTGACGTAGTATGCAGTTTCACCTCTCATGAACTTCATGCATTGATGTAGAGAGGATGAAACTGTGTTATTCTCATGTATCCACACTCTCCCAGGAAAAGCATTGAAAGATGTATCCTAGTCTATGATATGAAACTTGGCTTCAGTCTTCCAATCATCAATCTATAATGGCAACACTATAGAGCCTAAGGCCCTCTCTCCTTATTCATTAAATCAACTCAACATCATTTCCTCCTTTTGAAGTTTAGAGATGTCAATCCCCAAGTAGGCAAGGGTTCTTAAACTCATAATGTTGACTAATGCACCTTGGTCAACCAGAGCTCTTGATATCTTATATCTTCCAATGTCCATTATAATGTAAAGAGGGCACTGTGATTGTGTCTTGAATGTATGTGCTTGATTATTCCTAGAAATAAGTCTTCATCATTGAATGTAACTCCTAAGATGTCCTTTGAGCTGTGTGCTCCCTTTTCAGTAATAGTCAGCTGAGCTAAGCATATCTTTAGATTAAGGAGAGCCTTGATTAGAAGTTCCCTCATCTCTTTGGATTAGATAAGGGCATCATATATGCTTAACTTAGCTTAAAACTTTCTAAGATGTGCTAGAATGATGTGATCAACCTTGGCTTAGTCCTCCACAAGCATATTTATGGGTGGAGCATCCTATGGAGGAGTTATCTGCTCACTAGAACTAATGACTTGTTTACCCTTATCAAGAGGAGCTACCTTAGGAGGTAGAACTTTTCCACTGTGTAGGTTGATTTCAGTGACTTCATGGAATGATGAACTTGTCAAAAGTTCTACCTTCTTATCAGGCATACCTATAACTTCTTCTATGGGATCCTCAGAGTTAGTTGACTCCAAGTCAATCTCAAGAGGTGAACCTAATTGATTCAAAAAAGGAAAGTCAAATTCTGAATCAGAAGAGAGTGGATTAGAATGACTAGAGCTATCATTATTATTTTCTAAACTTGGAGAGTTTTCAAGAGGAATAAAATCTAAAGATTAGAAGTGGACAAGATGTAAGTGAAAGCTTTCTTCATTAATTTCTTTTTAGATGGAGGTACATGATATAAATCTAATAAAGTAAGTGGAGTAAGAGATTTAATGTCATTGTCCATTGATACATCGCCACTGTTGCTAGAAGAGGAGCTAATAGAGGAAGAAGTAGTAGCTGCAATTGTGGATGGAGTGCTAAACTCAAACAGTGGTTACGCTATTGAACTATCCAGGGTAAGTAAAGTTGATTGATGTTGCTACTAGGTTGTCACCTTTTTCAAGTTGTCTTTGGCATTTTGCAAACCTTCCTTGGTTTGGAGGTTTGAGCTACCTCAGACAGCTGTAAAGAGAGTTTCTTAATTTTAGAAACTACTTTTTTAGAGGTTCGGGATAAAGTAATATCCCAACCTTCTTTGGTCTTAAGAGGATCGCAGGTTTCCCCAAGAATTACCATAATAAAACTGGAACGTTGTTCTACCAAGTATTCCTTAGGGATAACTATAGCACCTGATTTGTAGCTATGCTCAAGCCAGTCCTTAAATATGATATAATCCTTTAAGACATGACTAATCATGCGATGGTAGGGGAAATAGTTAGGATCATTACTCTTGCCCACATCCTCCGTCCTCTTGGGCTCTGATAGCTGAAAGTCAGGTTTCTTTAAGAGATTCTTAATGATTTTCTAACTACCTCCCTCTTGAATGAATATGGCTTATTCAATCTATCAGTAAGAGTAGGTGGGTAATAGCTACCTAGCGGGGGATAAGAATATCGCTGCTGTGTAGGCTCCTGATGTGGTGGGAATGGCCATTGTGGCGGCTAATGTGATGATCGAGGTGGTGGTAAAAGAGGTGGAAAAGGAGGTTCTTGAGCTGGGGTCTCATCTTGAACTCATTTCTTCCCTTTATCCACTAACACAACTCCCGCTTCTTCTCAAACACCTTGGCTTGGGTGAGATGATTGGTTAGAAAGGGTGCTATTTGGCTTCCTCTTGTAGGCTAGCTACCTTGTTAATTAGTTTCTCAAATGTCTGGATGGTAAAGCCCTTAAGCATGAAGGCAACCGGGCCATGAATATTCTTGAGGAGAATCTCAATGGCATGTTATTCAGACAACTATGGCTCGCATTTCATGCTTAGGTTGCACCACCTGAGAATATAATCAACAAGAGACTCATTAAGAACTTGTATCGCCACAATAAGATCGCCTACAATCACTCTTTAATGAGCTCTAGAAAACTTCTTGATGAAGAGCTTCTCCAACTCAGCAAAAGTCCCTACCGAACCGTTAGGCAGTTTGACATACCAATTAAATGCAACCTCTGCTAGGTTGCTGACAAAAAGTTTGAATAATAATATGATATTACCACCGGTGTTGCAGTAATTAGCTCTAAAATATGTAATTTACTGATGCGGGTTCCCACTATCATCAAAGATTTTGAAGGAAGGTGGCACAAAATCCTTGGGGTATTGAACTATATCAAATTCCTCCAAGTATGGTCTACCCTTTGGAATAGATGAGCTCCCCAGGGCTTGCATCATTGCTTCCTTCACCTGCTGCTCTACCATATGCTTGATATCCTTCTCATGCATGGAGGTGCCATATGTAACCTTCTTATGGAAATTATCAGTGTCATCCTCTGTGGGAGTGCACATAGGATGCTCTAAGGTATGTACCAACTCTGGACGGTCAACTATCATGGGAGAAGGCTGTGAAACTGGGGTTGAGTTCTGCAATGCTGAAACCACTTCCATCAACTCCTCAATCTACTTCCCCATCTTATCAATATGATCATCTCTCTTTCTGAGCTGGTAGAAGTGCTGAGTTGAGTGAGAAGTGTCACCTTCCTCGAGCACAACACTTTCCTGGCTAGTCTGATTCTGCTGTAAGGATCCACGAGTGTCAACCATGTGGACCTCAACTGTATCAACCAATATTTCATCCTCATCAGATCGGGACCTTATCCTCTAGATCGTGGTCACTCCGAATTTCTCTTCTCTAAAGTAGTCCGCTAATATGTGTCATCTAATGGACTACTATTTTACAGATCTTGAGATGAATACGCTAGTAGGGACTGCTTCTCTACCTTAATGCAACGGACACTACCTACTATCAAAACTTCCTCACTGGGAGGATCAACTATCATGGGGATCGTGTCTATGTTCACTCCCCTTACTATCTCTATTTATTGCAGTGGTGGTGATGTGATGATGATGTTTTTTGGGTGGCCACTCCTTTCTGACCACAGCTGAGGTAGGGGATCAAGTAGGGGAGCTCAATCTCACCTCAACACATGGAACAGATGGAGCAAGATCCTTGGGCCATAGTCAGATAATTAGAGGAGAAGGTCTCTCCCCTGATGAGGGCTTCTGAACCTTAGTGAGAGTGGTAGATACTGTGAGTTGAATCATTGATGGTGGATGAGAAGGGGAACGGTGTAATGCAACACCGACTTCCCATCAACTGGGGATCTTTATTTGTGGCGGACTGCACCTGTAAGAATAATCATGTCTGAATGATCGACCCTTACAGGGCAACAATCAAAAAAATCCATCAAAGTAGAGGGCCACTTTTCGGGCATACCCTTCTCTCTCCTACTTGCTGGTAGATACTCAAGCCTCCAACTCTCTCTCTATGGATCACCCTAACACTCTAGGGATCATGGATCATAAATCAAACAAGGTGACTATGAGCGTAAGCTCTACCACGGTGTAGAATAGTCCAGTCGAGGGCCTCCTATGCTCCCTAGCCGGTGTCTCATTGTATGCTAGCGGTGGAGGAGAAGCAGCGATCCTCCGGTAATCCTCCTCTCCATCTGAGGCCAAGAGGGGGTGGAACCTACTACCACTCAGAAGTGGAGAGGTCTCATGGGAAGAATCCTCCTCATATGAGGCGGCTCATCAAGGCTCACTCGTGACCCTACTTAATCTTCTAATTTTTTTTGCGGCATTGGGTGAGTGAGCAAGGCAAAGCGAGTACAGGCACCTACATCAAAAGTGGTGGAGACTATCTCAGAGGCTAAGATAGCCTTCCCCTTTAGGGTGACCAACAAGGAGGTAGACTCTCAGGATAGTAGGCAATTGAATGAGGTGTTAAAACTAACGGTGTGGGAACCACTGGCCTTCCTCTTCAATGAGAAACTCAAAGTCGGATGCATATCCAAGCGGATGAGTGGCGTCCTATCCGCCACCTCCTCCTAAAGTTGTGGAATACCCCCACAGTAATTCTGAACCCTCAAAATCCAAAATAGATCAGGTTGGTGGCATCAATCATGGTGAGATTGGCCTGATCCAAGGCCAAGTCTACACCATAAGGGAAAGAGAAGATGAACTTGCTAGGAGCCATGATCACTACAGCTGAAGCTACTGACTAAAATCACGCATTTGTTGAAATACAAAGTCCTCTTGCCTTGATGTTTCCTTCAATCATTGACTTCTATACTTAATTTGGAATTTGAATCCACACATAACAAATTTAGGTATGCTTAGTGAGGTTCTTTGAATTTTGGAGAGATTTTTGATATTTGGAGGAGAGACCTTGCCATATGATTTTGATTTAGGCATACTCAACCAATTTAAGTAGGTTTTATGGGGTTCAAATATTTGGAGAGACCTTTGAAGATGTTTGTATTATGTATATTGTTTAAAATTTTTGATTTGGAAAACCTTTACTTAGCAAATTTAGGTATGCTAAGAAGTGGTTTTGATTATATCTTTGAAGATTTTGTGAAAGTATCTTTGCTTGTGATGGTTGGTTATATGTGTGATATATATTGATTTAAAAATAGGGCTTTGTACTTGGTATGTTAAGTAGAGGCCAAATGTGTTTGATGTGTATTTGAAAATGAGGATCTCACTTAACAAATTTGGTATGTTAAGTGGGAGTCAAGTGTATTTATGATTTGTGTTTGCTTTCTTTTGAAAATGAGACTTCCATTTAACAAATTTGGTATGTTAAGTGGAAGCCAAATGTGATTTGATTTATATTTTGAAAATGAGACTCTCACTTAACAAATTTGGTATGTTAAGTGGGAATCAAATGTGATATGATTTTAAAATGAGATTCTTACTCAACAAATTTGGTATGTTAAGTAGGAAATCAAATATGATATGATTTTTGAAAATGAGACTCTTACTTAACAAATTTGGTATGTTAAGTAGGAATCAAATATGATATGATTTGAAAATGAGATTCTTACTTAACAAATTTGGTATGTTAAGTAGGAATCAAATGTGATATGATTTGAAAATGAGATTCTTACTTAATAAATTTGGTATGTTAAGTAGGAATCAAATGTGATATGATTTTTGAAAATGAGACTCTTAACAAATTTGGTATGTTAAGTAGGAATCAAATGTGATATGAATTGAAAAATAGGATTCTTACTTAACAAATTTAGTTTGTTAAGTAAGAATCAAATGTGATATTATTTGAAAATGAGATTCTTACTTAACAAATTTGGTATGTTAAGTAGGAATCAAATGTGTTTATGATTTGTGTTTTGAAAATGAGACTCTCACTTAACAAATTTGGTATGTTAAGTGGAAGCCAAGTGTGTTTTTATTTGTGTTTGTTTGCTTTTGAAAATGAGACTTCCATTTAACAAATTTGGTATGTTAAGTGGAAGCCAAATGTGCTTTGATTTATATTTTGAAAATGAGACTCTCACTTAACAAATTTGGTATGTTAAGTGGGAATCAAATGTGATATAATTTTTGAAAATGAGACTCTTACTTAACAAATTTGGTATGTTAAGTAAGAATCAAATGTGATATGATTTGAAAAATGGGATTCTTACTTAACAAATTTGGTATGTTAAGTAGGAATCAAATGTGATTATGATTTATTTGAAAAAGGGAAAATCTATTTAACAAATTTGGGTATGTTAAATAGAGTTCAATTTGTTTTTGTAAATTTTGGAAATGGGACTCTACTTTGACAAATTTGGGTATGTCAAATGGAGTCCAAAGTATGTCATGATTCCATGTGTGTGATCTCTTTCTTTTTAAAAGATGGAAACTTCAACTCTAGCATATGTAAAATATGTTAAGTGAAGATTCAATTTTATGCTATGATTTTATCTAAAGATAGGATCTTCATTCAACAAGTTTGAGCATGTTGAATGAAGGTAGTTATCTTCAAAAGTGTGTTTTTTTAAAAAAAAAGAAAAACTCCAACTCTAGCATATGTGACTTAGGTTAAGTAGAATTTCAATTTTATACTATGATTATATTTAAAGATAGGATCTTCATTCAACAAATTTGAGCATGTTGAATGAAGGTGGTTATCTGCAAAAGCATGCTTTTGAAAAAGAGGGAAATTCCAACTCTAGCATATGTGACACATGTTAAGTGGAGTTTCAATTTTATGCTATGATTTTTTTGAAAATGGAATCTTCATTCAAAAATTTTGAGTATGTTGAATAAGGATAACTATTTTCAAAAGATGCTTTTGAAAAATGATTTTGATTTTTATTTTGAAAAGAACCTCCATATAACAATCATGGGGATTGTTAGATGAGGTTTGGTTATGTGAGTTTTGTGCTTTTTGAAAATTCCTTATGAAATTTGTGCAAGATTTTTTGTTATGTGAATTTTGAAAAAGTCATTTTGGAAAGTGACATTTTGCAGAAGAGTTTATTTTTTAAAATATTGGAATGAACCTTGCCTCACTAGGCTAGTAGTAAGGAGGTTCTAAATTTTTGTCATCTCCATTCATTAGTTGATTTTATTTTTCACCTATTGGGAAACCCAATAAGGGTTCTAAGACTTACAAGGAGTGAGGTCCTAAAACCTAGAGGATGTTGGTTAGCTTTGCTTAAGAATGAAATAATCTAAGTGCCATCGGAAGGAGAGATAGTCTTGGACTCATATGAAATACAAGTCCACTATCGATGCTTAGAGACAACAATTGTCTACTAGAGATTGAGAGAGAAATCATCCCCAATAGAGTCGCCAGAAAAAGATGTGATTTTTATTTTAAATATATATATATAGGGGGACACCACGCAGATTTGAGGGTGTACTTATTGATGTGATTGGGTATGATATCAAGGAATAGTGCACTATCTCAAAAGATAGAAATCACTATATTACTTTGGAGAAAAATTTCTATTAGGGAGTCGCCTTTCAAATCTGTGGGGAGAAAAGAAAGAGAAGACCTTATAGAAATTCATCTTGTTAAGATGCCACGTAGATCCGCAAATGTACTTATTTAGGTGACCGGGTATATCATCAAGGAAACAGTGTACTATCTCGAGAGATAGAAATCACTACCCTTTAATAGAACCGATCACCTCAATAAGGACTCCTATGGACGATGGGTCTGCATATGTACCAGAGATTCTTCCCCTACTTTATATGGAAAAGTAAAGCAAGGTTTATTTTAAACTGAGTTCATTAAGTTTTCTACAAGGGCAAGCCCCCAAGTTATTTACATCTTAAGGGACTGGATCCCTTAGGAAAACTCTCGATTAAGGTAAACAATCATTATCTTTGAAGATTTCAATAGGAATGGACTATCAATTGATTAGTTTATATTTTTGAAGATCAAATGGGATTGATCAAAAGAGGGAGTTATTATCGAAGCCAAAATGGAAGATAAGTAGGAGATGCCCATGATGCTTGGAAACCTAGTGGGCATCTCAAACTATCCTATAGTTGGGTTTTACATTTTATAAATTGATTTAGTTTATTTGAGTTACATTTTTTATTAAAATTTTAGGACTTAAGATTTCTTAACACAAGATTAAGGAAATGCCTAAGAGGTGAGGAATTATGCTTATGGCCCATAAAGGGAAAAAAACCTCAGAACCTAAATCTAAGGAGCTTTAGTGAGGGCCAGAAGCACAACTTAAATCTAAGGTGAAAAATGGGTAATTGGTTTGTCTCCACAAGAGAGGACAAATCACCAGATAACTCTGACTTACAACTGCCTAGGGGTGTTTGCCAATTAACTCCTCTTATGATTTTAAATACATGTAGGCAAGTCATTATGCTTATGCAAGATAGTTAGGCTATTTTTTTATTTAGAAAGAGACTAAGTCCTTAAACTCACTCCCTAAAGAGACTAGATCATGTAAAGGGACATGCTTTAAATGACCTAAATCTAATGCAATTAAAATTTCATTTTATTTCATTTTGGATAATTATTTTGACTCAAAGCTATGATTCATATGACTAATGCATGAGAAATCGACATACAAAATCGAGAAGAGAGGAGGAGAGTTTCCACCAAGGCTCTCAAATGTTAAGTCGGGTTCTCTGGAAAAGATGGAGGCCCTCTAATCAAGAGTGAAATAAGATGTATTTCTGCATGATATTATAAATAAATGCTCATTCAGCTAAAGGGTTGCTAATTCTTTTATCTTGATTTTAAAGCTAAGCTTTAAGTGAGGTTATGAGTTATTTAATTTTAATTTTGAGTTGTTAGGGTAAAAGATTTTTTTTCCCTAAAGAGCCTAATCCACATCCGTACATAAAAGCAAGGAAGAAACTAGGAAAATTATGCATCTTAATACAAAAGCTAAACAAATCATCAATCAATTTGTAAAGCTAATCACAAAAATAATAAATGTCTTTTGTGGTCTGGCACCATTGCACAAACTCAAAAATATCAAATATGGGTAGCTAAGCTCTACCCTTATACAACCCAGATTACAAATGAATATTACAATTAAGCAAGGAATTCATTGTTATGGGGGTCTTCAAGCTTTATTCATTTTTCTTCTTTCTTCTTTCTTTCTTCTTCTCTTCATATTTTCTTCTTTTGTTTCTCTTTTGGAAGGTTGGAAGGTGGATTCACGTGGTGCATAAGGTGGGACCTTATAACTAATGCTCATCCTAATCCCCTTAAAAAATCATTTCAAAATACTAATTATATAAATTTTTACATGAAAAGAAAAGTGGAAATCTAATTTAAACCTGCAAAATAAAGGTTAGCTAAATCACACAAATCCAAGCATGTATATTGGACTTATCACCCACATGGGTGACTAACACCGCCTATGGATTATGCTTAGGGATATAAAGCACCTGCAAGCAAAAGTATTTATATTTTTTATTTATGATAGCACCCCTTTAGCATAATCCCCTACAGAAAAGAATAGTTAGACTAAGAACATCCTACCATTCATTCTACGAGCATATACCTTAACCTCTAGTCTAAAACATATATCACAAAATAAAATATAACATCAAACCATGCACCGACCTAACCTAAAGCTAGAAGTGGTGACTTGGCTAATGTGTGTGCTTTGAAGGCTTGTGTGGTATGCTTAGCTATGCTTTAAGTTTAAATTTTCTAAGTGTGAAGAACATGTTCAACTTAGAGGAGGGTTTCATTTAAGTTGTTTAAGTATTTTTGGTTGATTTTATTTTATATTTTGATTTGGTTTAAATGGATCCTACAATTAATTACTAAGTTATGAAGAGAGGGGAAGAGAAGAGAACTTCTCTTTCCTTCCCTAACCTAAGCAATTTCTAAAGTAGGTTCACATTTTAGTTTCATTTAGGTAAAATGTTTTAAATCTTTTAATTAATCCTAAGTTTAGATAAACTCTAAACAAACCTATTCAAAAAAGAAAGGCATTTTAAGATTAAATAAAATGAATCAATAACACATAACACACATTACTTCATTTCTTTCCCAACATATATAACATGCATATGGATGGACCCTAAGCATCTATACATGAAAATGAGAGTATTTAACATATTTTATGATGCATGCTAAGTAATTCATCTAAGAAAATTTAGAAGTTGATATGAATGATGATTTTTCTTAAGTAGAAAAGTTTTTCTTATCCAAAAATACATGATACACATAACTAAAAGAAGCAAAGCATGTTACCCAGAGTGGTGTAAGGTACAAGACCTACTTAGGGCTACTTAAAGCCTCACAATCTCAAGGTTTTCCAAACTAAGATACCACTTTTCTTAAGTACAAACATGTATATAAAAGAAATAAAATAGAAAAGTAAAATGCAAAAGTTGTTTAATGGATTCATTTTTGTTTATGCAATTTATGCATGCAAGTTTAGGAAACCCTTCTTAGGTGAGAGCATAGGGATGAATAGGGTGTGGAATTAAGTAAGTGTTCTTTTCAAATGAACCCATCACACTAACTCCTATAAAAACTATAAGAAAGAAAGGAAACCTATGCTAAACATGCTTTTATAATCCATCACATGCAAGCTTATAATTAAAGTATAAGTAGCACACTTTTAGAATTAATATTTGATTTATGTATTTTGGAAAATAATTTGGATTTAGTAGTGATAATATCCCTTCATATTTTACTTTAGCCAAAACATGCACATTTGACATAAAGTAAACAATTTCATTTTAAAATTTGAAACATGAAATTATGAATGCATGAAATCAAATGGCATACAACTTAACATGTTGGGAAAGATCCAAAGCAATGAGATCATGTAAATAAACTCACTTAACTTAAATTCTAAAGACATTCTCATAGAATAAGAAAACTTAGAATAAATCAAAGTGAATTTAAAGTGATTTTTATTTAGTTTGAAATTTAATTTAATTTTAAAAAAGTGAGATGAGTTTGCTATTCCTAACCCATTCCCACATGTGTTTGATTTTTTTGCTTAAATTTTAGATAATTAGATCCATTTTATGTGTTGATTAGGTTAAGGTATGAATTAAGTGACTTAATTAACCCTTACCTACACCACCTTAGAAGAATTAACTAAATAATTATGAGCCAATGAGATGACATAAAATCTACAAGGAATTTAAATTTGCAATGCACCTAACAATGAAAAGGCCTAATGTAATTTGGCTCACAATTAAAAGTTAATTAAGCTAAGGGGTTTAGCTTAAGTAATTTCAAAATACCCTTTCACAGATGTGAATTGGATTTTGATTTTTTTTAATTAAACTTAGGCTATTAAACACCTAAGCAGATGACCCAAGGTAGATTAATTAAGTTCTAGAACTTTTTTTAAAAATTTTTTGAGAATTGATTAAGGCGATAATTAATGAATTAACCCTTAATTAAGAGGGGATTAAAGAGAAAAAAGGGGGTTTAAGGAATAGCTTAGGGGAAATACCCCAAAATTATTCTATAAATCTCCCACTTACTGGAGTTGACCTTAATCAACCCTAAGCATATGGTAAATCGACTAATCATACCATAATTAAGCTTAATTACATAATAAGGGTAATTAAGGAAACCATATGCAATTACTCTAATCAAGCCTTCAATAAATCTTAAGAAAATTATGAGCGGTAGAGGTCATCCTCTAAAACTTATCCAAGAAACTTGGGATTAATCAGAGGCCTAATCAAAGAGTAATTAGCAAAATACACTTTCCAATAAAACCCAAATTCAAAGAAAATCATAATCTAAAGCTCATCAAAATTAATTTTAAAATATTATAGGTTTAATTATCTATTCATAGTTTTTTATTTGATATTTTTCTAAATTTTCTATGAAGAGTTATGCAATTTTGAAGATCCAAATATTTATCAAAAATTAATTAAGCATTTTAAATAATCCCTAACCAATCCCTATCTCACCACACGGGCATAGCAGCGACTTTACACATGTCATGTTGTGAGGACAACAAAGTTGTCACCATAAACAAGCGATGCGATGCGCTTATTCATCATCAAAGATCGAATACTAAGGATTCCCCACAAGGATAAACTGATTTCTAAACATGTTGAATAATCTCAGCTATCCATCTAAAATGCGCGGATGGATGACTGAGATGATCCAAGTTCTTCTCTAAGGATCAATGGAGACCATCCATGATCTAAGAGAGGAGAGCTAATTGGAATGAGATTGTACCCACACCATCTAAGCATAAAAAACATATCCAATGGTGGATTTCACATGAACATTTCTTTACAAAGGACCAACACCTCCTAAGTGGTCGAAAATTCCATACCTGGCCAGAGGTGATCACGGGCACTCAAGCTCGATGAGGTATCTTCATCTAATAAAGATGAAACCCTGCTGAAAGTTTCAAGCCTTGGGGTTGAGTAGATCTCCCTATGTACCAACACCACTTGCTCCCCTTTGTGGCTTTGGGAACTTGAGGGAATGCTTAGGTGCACTCAACTTGATCTCCTGAGGGTGTGTGCAAAGGCAATTGCACTGAATTTGAGTATGGAAGGACTTGGGAATTAAGATGAGCTCCTCTATTTTCTAAGAAAGAAAGCTGAGAAAGCTAAGACTCAAATCTCTCTTAGAAATATTATGAATGCTCCATGGCCCCTAACTCTCTCCGCTAATCAATGATGAGGATTCACTGAAATAGGGGAGATATGGTTGGATATCAACCATGAGTTGTGATCTAATTGACAAAGGGTTGTTTATGCTATTAGATCTTTGCACATGGTCAATTTAAGGTCTTGAGTGGATTGGTAACCTCCCATAATTTTAGAGGGAATTTGAAACCATTTTTAAGGGTTTTGGTCTGGCCATGCTGACCCAAACCCACATTGGGTGCACCACTCACTAAATCCCCTTGAGCTTTTGGGAAAGCCTCAAGTGATTGTGAAGAGGGTATGACCAAATTACCCATGGGTTAGCCAAAATTTGTTCTATGGCCTATAAAGGTAGTCAATGCTATTATATGTTATATGTGGAGAAACTAAGTTTGGCCAAGTTTCATTGGATTTGGAATCCATTTGATAGGGTTTGGTTCATGTTGACCCATTTAGGTCAAAATGGGTCAACTTGGGTCAAGTTGACCAATTGGTCAAATTGGGCCAAACCAAGGGTTTGATCAAGTTCATATGACCATTTGAAATGTTTTGGTGGCTTTGGTTTGATTCAATTTGGTATATATTTGGTTTTGGCTCATATTACTTCATTTAGGTCAAATGGGTCAAGTTGACCTATTTGACCCATTTGACCTATTTGAGGTAGGTCAAGGGTAGGATTATGTTAGGTTAGTCATATGGAGTGGATTGGTATCTTTCCAATCAATTTTAAGTTCATTTTGTCTCAACATGACCCCTTTAGGTCATGTTGGTCGGGTCAATTGGGATAGGTTGGGTCTAGTTGGCCAATTGAGGCTTTGGTCAAGTTTCACAAGTGATTTGGGATGGACTTGACCCATTGGTTCCAATCAATTTGGCTTAGATCAAGTTTTGACACATTTTGGCCCTTTAGGTCAAAATGGGTCAACTTGGGTCAAGTGGGCCAATTGGGCTAGGTTAGGCTCAAATGTTGGCTTGGTCAAGTTCAAACATAGGTCATGAGTGAACTTAGATCAATGGTTTCAATCAAATTTGGCCTATGTAAGGTAAGTTTTCATTTTAGGTTAAGTGTTGACTTGGTCAACCCTTAGGTTTGACTTGGTTTGACCTAATTTGATTGATTGATCATCCATTGATGATTGTTGATCATGATGATAGGGATATATGAGTTTGGTTCAATCCAATTTGGTTAGGATCAAAAGTTGGCTCATAAGGGTACCTTAGGTCACTTTGGGTCAAGTGAGCCTAAGTGGGTCAAATGGCTAGGTCAAAGCTTGATTTGAAGTTGGTTGGTCTTGTATATGGACTCATGATTGAAATATAAATCCATATACAAGTGGTTAGAGGTCGAATGGGTTTTGATCCATTTGAAAATTTCATATTCAAAGGAAGAATATGAAAGGGTTTTGGGTTTGATTTTTTATTTAGGTTTTGATTGTTTGCTTGAAGTTTTGAATTATATATGAGCTCATGATTGTAGGGTTGATTGAACCATGAGAGAAAATCAAGGATTTGGCTTGATTTGAAAGTGATTTAGCTAAGTTCAAGATTTTGACATGAAAGGCTTAGATTGGATTTTGAGTTGATTTGAGTTTGATTTTTGGAATAGGTTCTGATTGTTTGAATTTATATTTCATTTATATATGTGAAAATAAATGAGAATATAAATTGATCATGAGAAAATTTCAAGAATTTGAAGTGGCTTAATCATGATTTGGGCTAAGTCCATTAAGTAAGATTTTAAAGGACTTAAGGAAATTTTTAAATTGAAATTTAATTTTTAAATTAGATTGGATTGATTTATGTTTATACTTCATTTATATATGAGAATATAAATGAGGATATAAATAATTTTTGAGAAAATCCCATGAGTTTGAATAGGTTTTATCAAGATTTAGGATAAATCCATTAAAGGGAATTTAAAGGATTTAAAGGAATTTTAAATTAGAATTTAATTTTTGAATTATATTTAATTGATTTATATTTATATTTCATTTATATATGAGAATATAAATGAGAATATAAATAAGTTTTGAGAAAATCCCATGAATTTGAATAGGTTTGACCAAGATTTAGGATTGATTTTGGCTAGGTCCTTTATTGGAAAATTAAAGGGACTTAAGAAAATTTTCATGAATTGATTTTGAATTTTGAATTTGATTTGATGAGCTTGAATTTATATTTTATTTATATATGAGAATATAAATGGATTATGAGAAAATATGGAGTAGGTTTAGATCATGAATTTGGTTCAATCCTTTGGGGAAGATTAAGGACTTATGCAAAATTTGGACGTAGGAATTTTTGATGAATTTTGATCATGGGTTTCAATCATAGATTTCAATCATGGATTTCAATCATATGGAGTTGAGTCATGGAATTGAGTTTGGATAAAATCAAATAGAATTGATTTGGAATTTGACTTGAAAGAAGGAAAGTGAGGAATGGTTTAAGCTAAGGGTAGGAAATTTTCCTGGCACCCCTAAGGTATGACTTATTCCTATGGCTAACTCTTCTAAGTCTCTAGAGCTAGGTTGAGTGCCCACCTAATCACTAGATGTGTCTTAAGACTAAGGAACTGTAAAGTCTAAGAGGAGTCCTAAGCCTAAGATGGAGGGGTTGAGAGCTCATTCTAAAAATGAGGTCAATAACTACGATGGACCTAATCACCAAATAAGGACTCCTAAGGCATGCTGGGTCTTTGAATGTACCAAAGAATTTTCTCATACTTTACATGGATGAATAAAGTAGGGTTTATTTAAATCAGGTTCTAAAGTTCCTTATGGGGGCTAGCCCTCATAGTTAATTATATCCTAAGGAAGGTGAGTTCCTTAGGAATACTCTCGATTAAAGTAGGAAATTATTGTCTCCAAAGAATTTAGAGATAGGACTATCAATAAATTGGCTATGTTTGAAAAATCAAGTGGGATAGATCAAAAAGAGAGACTTATTACTGAAGCCAAAAGGAGATGAGTAGGGGATACTCATGATTCTAAGAAGCCTAGTGAGCATGTCAAACTATCATATGGTTGGGCTTTATATATTTGAAATTGGAGAGAATTATATATTTGTGTTAAAATTTTATTAGAAAATTAAGACTTATAATCCCATAATACAAATTATGAAAATGCCTAAGAGGTGAAAATTTATGCTTATAGCTTAAAGGGAAACAACAACCTCAGATCCTAAATCTAGGGAGCTTTAGCGAGGGCCAAAGCACGTCCTAAATCTAAGGTGAAAAATGGCTATATTGTTTACTTCCACAAGAGAGGGTAAAACACCCAACCGCTGGACTTATAACTATAAAAGAACTCCTAAACTACTATATTTTAAAACCATGTGATCAAGTCATATATTTTGCAAGATGGTTAGATTATTATTATTTAGAAAGAAACTAAAGTTCATAAACCCACTCCCTAAGAGACTAGAGCATGAGTGGTATGAATAATGACTTAGTCTAATACAAATTTTATCAAATATTATTTGATTTTAGACTCTTCATTTTAACAAAGGCTATAGAATTGTATATGTCTAAATGCATGATGAAATATGGTTATTGGCTAAATCAAAGAGAAAGAGGTGTTTTCTACTGCAAGGGAGACTCTCAAAGGTCAAGTCTTCCCTAATCATGCAAAGATGGAACCCTCTCTTAGCAAGAATGAAACAAGATGATATGCATGATATTAAGCATACAACATTCAGCTAAGGGGTTTCTAAATCTTTTAATTATCTTAATTTAATGCCTAGACTTTAAACGAGGTTATGAATTGTTTAGAAAATTAGTTATGAGTTGTAGTTGAGGTAGAAAAATTAAATTTCCCTAAGAGCCTAATTGGATCCAGGTCATACATTAAATTACCATAAATGAAGGAACTAAGAAGATACATGTCATTTTTATTACACAATTATAAACAAAGCATCAAACAATTTATAAACTCAACATAAAAGAATAATAGGCGGTCTGATACCAGATAACCCAAAGAGAAATGGGTGCACTACCCTTATACAACCCAGTATATGAAAGATTAATTACAATTACAAATAAATAAATGCTATGAAGGTTCTTCATATCTTGTTTCTTCATGTCTCCTTCATTCCTCCTTTGGATTTGCTTGCTTCAAATGCATCACAGGGGCCTCCCAGGATAAAGCCTTCTAGCCTCCGCTCATCCTAATTCCCCATAACACTAATCCTAATTTCTAATGCATAATTACATTAAAAATTGGAAAAGTATATCTAACTACACCTGCAAAATAAGTGTTAGCTAAACACACCATACAACCCAAGAAATTATATGTATAATTTGGACTTAGCACCCTACACATGGGTAACCAAGTCCACTTGTGTTAACTTAGATTTTTCTTAGGGGTTAACCAACCTACAAAAGAGAGTATTCATATTTATTTTAAGCACCCCTTAAGCACAATCTCCTACATAAGACATAATTAAGCTAATTACGACCTAACATCCAGTAAACAAAGCATACACCCTAACATACAGTCTACAATAATACATCATAAAATAAACATACATCAAGCCATGCACCTCCCTAACATAAAACTAGAAATGGTGACTTAATCAAATGTGTGTGTATTAAGGCTTGTGTGGTATGTTCTAACTAGGCTTTAGAATTATCATTCTCTAAGTATGAAGGACATTTTTTATAAAGGGTGGTTTCACTTTAAATGGTTTAATTGATTTATAAATTTTTGCTTAGTATTTTCTTTTGTTTCATTTGACCTACACTAAACAACTAAGTATTTTATAGAGAATGAAAGAGAGGATCACTCTTATTTATCCCTACCTTAAGTCACATCTAAAGCAAATTAATTAAATGAATTCCCTTTAATGAATGGTTTATTACATATTTTAATTAGTCCTAGGTGTAGGTTCACTTTAAATAATCTCATTCAATAAGAAAGGCATCATAAGATTAATTGGAATTAATTACTATCACATAACACATGTTTGTTAATTTCTTTCCATCATATATAGCATGCATATGATTAAGTCTTAAACATAACTATACATGTAATTTATACCTTAGCACACTTAAATGATGAATGTAAGCAAATGTATTTAGAATTGATGTTTCAATTGGTTGAATTATTTTATCATATTGATTTAAAGCTCTATCTAAATTCTTATATGAAAGCATAAGAGAAGAACTCTAAATCATATGACTAATCAATCCAACCACTTGAACAAAATATGAATGCATGTCTTTTTAATAGAAAGAGGGGTTTTCATTCATTAGCTAAATACACATTCAAATGTATGAAAGTTTTAAGCAAGTACGTCACCATTGTTCTGCACCAAGGGAGTGATGTAGGAACCTCTTTGGGGCTACTTAAAGCCGTGCATCCCCAGAATGTTCAAACTAATATACCCACTATTCTTAAATACATGTGGATGTATAAACAACTATAAGAATAAAAAAACCCATGCAAAAGTAGAATTTGATTTATTTAATTTATTTGTGTGAATGAATTAAAGCTTTATCTCAATTCTAATCACAAGATGCATATGAATGAATCAATTGGGTATGTCATCATTGTTCTACACCAGGGGAGTGAGGTAGGAACCTCTTTGGGGCTACTTAAAGCTGTGCGTCCCTGGAATGTCCAAACTAATATACCCATTAACATTCAAACTTATGCAAATCAACATATGAATGTAAGAAGGAGACTTCACTTCATACACTAAGCTTATATTCACATGCACCTCCTATGTATATGTAACTAAAATAACAATATATATTATTATTCATTAATAACCTTTTGAAAATACATTTGAGATTTAATAGTGATAATAGCCACACATATTTCTAATTAATTCAACACATGCAAATTTAACATAAAGGAAATTATTTTATTTTATTAATTTTTGAAAGAAATGAATGCATGACTACAAATGAAATACAACATTTTAACATGATTAGAAAGAAATATAGCAACACAAGCATGTAATTCCATTCAATCCAACTAATTCCTAAGGATAATCACATTAAATAACCTTATTTAAAATAAACCAAAGTTTCTTAAAACCATTTTTGATCTTTAAGTTTGATTTGATTTAAGAAATGTGAATGAGGTTTTCTAATCCTAATCCCATTCCTCATATATGTGAGTTAATTTGATTTAATGAAAAGCAATTAAATTGATTTTATGGCTTGATTAGGTTGAGGTATGAATTAAATCAATTAATTAAACTTCTGCCTACATCACCTTAATTTAATTAACTAAATAATGATGAGCCAACATTAGATGCAACCATATAGAAAAATAAATTAGCAATGCTCCTAAGAAATGAAAGGGGCCTAATGCAATTGGCTCATAATTAATAGTTAATTAAGCTTAAGAGATTTATTTAATTACTTTTATGATTTTCTCACACATATAAGCTAATCATAATTTCATTAAATTTCTTTAGAGTATTAAGCATCTAAAGAACTACCCAAGGTTGATTAATCAAAGTTAAGAATGAATTGGGTTTTAGATTAATTTAATTAAGCCCTTAATTAGTTAATTAAATCCTTTGATTATATTTTAATTAGGATAATGAAGTTAACTTAGGGAAAGAGATCAAGGAAGAGGCCTCAATCCCAATCCCTAAGTCATTTCAAACAATCAATTAGGCTCTAAAATAATTAGACTCCTTTTTTTTAATTGATTTATTAAGTGGCTAATTAATTACTTAAACTTTGATTAATTTGAAGCAAATGAAGAGGCTTAATGAAGTGGTCATAAGAGTAAACCTAAACCATTTCCCTAAGATTTTTCACTATTGATAGATGACAATAAGCTTAATTAGTGGATTAATTTACTGTTCATTTGCTTAATTATCATTAATTAAGGTGAGAAAGTAATTAAGGCTTAATCAATCAATTTTCCTAATTAATTATCCAATAAATTTCAAGAAAAATAGGGGAGGCAGAGGTCATCCACCTAAACATCTCTAAAAAGTTTAAAATTAATTGAATAATTAATCATAGAGTAATTAGGCTAATTAAATTTTTAATTCAACCTTAATTAAGTAGAAATGTCTATTCAAAATTAATTAATAATAATTTTCTTGGATTCTCCTCTGAAATACCTTTAAATGAGTCTCATTTATATTATTTTTGAAATTTTCTACAATTAGTTATGAATTTTGAAAGTTTCAACCTAAAAAATTAATTAAACCTTAATCACGTCGGCATCACGTGGCGCGCTAATGTGGCGCACTTCCCACATGGCATTGTAGGATTGGTTCTTTAAGTAGTTACATCTGCACGACTTGTCAACTAGCGATGGATGTGCTTTCTCGTGGACCATTTGATCTAAGATCGGCTGACCACAATTAAATCCCGTGGTTAAGGAGAAAATAGAGAGAAATATACGCGTGATCTAATCAGATTCGTCTGTTCTGATCACGTAGAACAGAAGGCCCATGATTTATCTCCTCCCGAGTAGCAAGAGATGAAGACCATCCATCATTCATCTCTCAATCCGAGCTCACCCGAGCTCAAATGGAGATCAAATCAATCCCACACCTTGGGGGAGGCAAAACAATAAGATCCAACGATGGAGATCTCATGGCATGGAACTTTCCTTTACAAAAGACCAACCCATTTTCATACAAGGATTGATTTTGAAAAATTATCTCACCGGAGCTAATGTCTGGCAGTGGGATCAACCAAGGTAGCTTCGCCTAGTTGAGGAGAAGCTCTACTGAGGAGTTTGGGCCTTGATTTGGGGTAGCTTGCCTTGGAGACCAACTCACATACTTAAGAGCCTTGGCCTTGATCGAACTAAGGCTTCTAGTGGTTTTGGAACTCATGGGATGATTCAAGTTTCCTGGAGGGAGTATGGAGATTGTACAAGCACAAGGAATTGTAGTTTAATTGAGTGGAGAAGAAGTATGAATCAGAATAGGGATGCCTTGTTTCGATTTCACACGTAGAGAAGAAATACCAATCGAGGGAGGTTCATGGTGCTCTAAGAAGCTCGCTAGGATTTCAAAAACACTCAAGGAACTCACTTAGTGCAAATTGCCATGAATCTTGCTTGAATTGATGGGGTATACCCCTCAATCACGAGTGATGGACAGATAGGATCTATCCCTGAATTTACACCAATTCACCGTCATCAAAGCACTAGCATGGTCTTCGTTAGGTCCACATGGCATGCCAGGGTTGAAGGAATCTATGGCAGGAAGCTCAAGGACTGATATAGGGAGATTGTGTATAGATTTCCCTTCTTTGCACCCATTGGGTTTGGCCATGGGTGAGGGAGAGGAAGTGTGCTTCCTTTGGTCCATGGTAAATCCTAAGCATGCTTAGGATAGGCTAAGCAGGTTAGGTATGCCATGTTAGAAAGCTTGATGGCTGCCCATGAGAGGAGAAAGTGGATGTTTCCTCTTATGGAAAGAATCCTATGTGAAAGGGCTTGTCTAATGGTTAATCCCCTTGTGTGGGGTCCACTTTGCTATTGGGATGATTTTGGGCTAACCTAGGGTTAATTTGGGTTTGTTTGGTTAGGCCTTAAGGTCCCATGGGTTGATTTTGGCTGTTGTTTTATGTTCAATTGGCTAATTGAAATTGATTGTAGGCTTTGGTTTAGTTTAATTTGGAATTAATTTTGATTTTGGCTAATTTGAGCCTTTAGGTCAATTTGGCCTAGGTTAGGTCAATTTGACCAATTGGTCAAATTGAGCTTAATCATGGCTTTGGTCAAGTTCAGTAAATGATTTGGAATGAACTTGAGTCATTGGTTGTAATCAATTTTGGGTTAAATTATGATTTGACCCATTTTAGCTATTTAGGCCAATTTGGGTAAACATGGGTCAAATGGTCAATTGGACTTAGTTTGACTCAATTAAGGGTTTGGTCATGTTCAATCATTGATTATGAATGGGTTTGAATTAATAGTTTCAATCAATTTAGTATATGGTGGGTTTTGATTAGTTTGGGTTTTATTTAGGCTAAAGGTTGACTTGGTTTGACTCAATCCAAGGTAGTTTATCAACCTAGGATGATTGTTGATCATGATTAGAGGTTTGGAAGGGCTTGGTTCTATCCAATTTGGGTTGAATTAGAACTTGGCTCCAAAGGGTCCTTTAGGTCACTTTGGGTCAAGTGGACCTAAATGGGTCAATTGATTTGGTTTTGGCTTGATTCAAGTTTAGTTGAACTCATATATAAGCATAGTATTGAAATATAAATTCAACTACAATTAATTTGGGCTATGACGGATTTTGGCTCATTTGAAGTTTTCACATCAAAAAGGCTAACTTGGGCTTGACTTGGGTTGACTTGAGTTTGGTTTGATAATTGTAGTTTATGTTTATATTTGGGTGAGTGATTGTAGGAATGATTGATTCATGAAGAAATTCATGGGTTTTGAATTTATTTGGATAGGATTTGGCCAAGTTCAAGAAATTGGCTTAAAATGCTAAAATTAGAGATTTAATTTGATTTGGGTTTTATTTTGGCTATTTGGATTTATATTTCATTTATATTTGTGAATATAAATAAAGGTATAAATGGTTCATGAGAAAATCACTTGAGCTTGGAGTGATTTGGAAGCAAATTTGACCAAATTTGAGGATGTAGGTCAAAATTGCTTAAGTATGGAATTCATTTAGTTTGATTTATTTTTAGTCATTGGAGGGTGGGTTTCATTTATACTTGTAAATATAAATGAAGTAGTAATTGATTTATAAGAAAATCAATTGAGTTTGGGTTAATTTGGGTTGAGATTTGATTAAGCTTATGAAGATAAGTCTATATGGCTTAAGAAAGGTCTTGATTTGGTTTGATTTAGTTTGATTTGATTTGGCTCATTTGAATTTGGATTTCATTTATATTTGTGAATATAAATGAAGGAATGATTGATTTATAAAGAAATCAATCGAGTTTGATTTGGTTTAAAAGGGGTTTTGGCTAAGAATATGAAGGTGGTTCATGTGGCTTAGGAAGGGATTTTGGAATTTGAATTTGATTATGGGTTTCAATCATTTGATTTGGAATTGAGGTTGGAATTTGACTTTGATTATGGGTTTCAATCATTTGATATGGAATTGAGGTTGGAATTTTATTTGAGATTGAATTGGTATTTGAGAAAATCAATTGAATTAGAGTTAATTTGAACTTTGTTAAGGCTAAGTCCATAAGACAAAATCAAAAGGCTTAGGAAGGGTTTTTTGAATTTGAATTTGATCATGGGTTTTAATCATTTGATTTGAAATTGATTTATAATTTGGATTTGAATTGGATTGAATGGATATTTGAGAAAATCAATTGAATTGGGGATGATTTGAATTTGATTATGGCTAAGTCCATAAGATAAAATCAAAGGGCTTAGAAAGGATTTTGGAATTTGAATTTGATCATGGGTTTCAATCATTTAATTTGGAATTGATTTATAATTTGGATTTGAATTGGATTTAAGGTTTGGTTTGAGGATGGAAGCAAGTTTGAGCCATAGGCCAAGTCCCTAAGGCATGACCTACTCCCATGGCTAATCATTCTAGGTCTCTAGGCTTAGGTTAAGTGTTCATCTAATCACTAGAAGTGTCTTAAAAATAAGGAGCTCTTAATGTCTATAAGAGTCCTAGATCTATGATGAGGAAGTTGAGAACTTGCTCCAAAAGTGAGGTCAACAAACTACATATGAATCAAAGAAGAGAGAGAGCTTACTTCACATACCTAAGCTATAAGCACATGCCAAACCTATATGTATTCATAACTACTATCACTCTAATCAATGTAATTGACTTATAAACTTTGAAAAGTAATCTGAATTTATTAGTGATAATAGTCACACATATTATACATTAATGCATCAAATACAAGCTTACATAAAGTAAAATCATTTGATTTAATTATTTTTGAAAAGAGATGAATGTGTGAACTCAAATGACATACAATATTTAACATGATTGAAAAGGAATAAATAAATTCAAACAGATGACTTCATTCAATTAAATTAATTCCTAAAGACAATCATATTAAATAAAGTCATTTAAAGTAAACTAAAGCTTCTCATTACCACTTTTAACTTCATTTTTAATTTGATTTAAGGATTGTGAGGAAAAGTTTACTGATCCTAACTCATTTTCATGTTAGTGAGTTAACTTAGTTTAATGAAATGTAATTAAGTTGATTTTATGAGTTAATTAGGTGTATACATTAAATACATTAATTAACCCTTTCCTAAGTTACCTTAAAATAATTATCCAAATAATTATGACCCAACATGATATGAATATGGATTTAAAAAATGAAATTAGAAATGGTCCTAAAAAATAAAAGGGCCTAATGCAATTGACTCACAATTAAAGGTTAATTAAATTAAAGAACTTAATTAAGTAGTCTTATGGTTTCCCCACACATATGGATTAACCATAATTTCCTTAAGTGGCTTTAGGAAATTAAACACCTAAAGATCTACACATCATTTAATTAATTAAGATTAGATGTGATTGTGATTTTAATTTGGTTAATTAAGCCATTTAATCAGACAATTAAACCTTTAATTAATGAAAAATTAACTGATTTCCTTTTGAAAAATGAAGTGAACTTAGGAAAAGAGGCTAGGAAAGAGGTCCCAACCCTATTCCATTAGTCCATTCACTGTTGGATGGTGATTAGTGAACTTAATTAATTAATTCATTATTGTTCATGAGATTAATTAGCCATTAATTGGATTAAAGGAGTGATTAGGGTTTAGTTGGTCAAATCCCCTAATTAAGCAAGTAATAAATCCCAAGAAAATCATGGGAGGCAAAGGTCATCCCACTAAACTGACCCACACAAATTGGAATTAATTACTCAAATAATTAAGGAGTAATTAAGCTAATTAATTTTATAATTAAACCTTAATTAAGCATTAATCACTGTTCAAATTTAATTGAAATTATTTTTAATTAATTTTCCTTTAAAATACCTTTAAAATGAATATTTATTTATAATTTTTGTATTTTTCTATGATTTATTATAAATTATGGAAGTTTTAGCTATTAAATACATTAATTAAGCCTTAATTTAATCATAATCCCATCGGCACCACTTCGGTCGCTAACGTGGCATGCTTTCCATCGGCGCCACAAGATTGGTCACTTAAATGCATCCAACTCAATGCTGACGTGGTTGGTGGCGGACGAGCTTTCATCACCACCATCTGATCCTGGATCGGATGGCCTAGATCGAACGTGCAGTTCCTTAAGAGATAAATTCAAAGAAAATCTAGCAAATAATCACAACCGTCCATTTCAATCATGTGAAATTGATGGTGCATGATCGATCGTCCCCCAAACGATGAAAGATGAAGGTCGTTCACCATTCCTCGCTCGATCTAAGGTCACCTGAGCTTGGATGGCCTCAAAAATAAACCCACACCTTCGCGTGAAGGATCCAAAGGGATCTAACAGCTAATATCACACGGCGTTACATTTTCCTTTAAAAAGCTCCAACCAAAATCATCCAAAGCTTGATTTTAATCTAATTATCCTATCGAATCTCAAGACTGGTGGTGAATTTAATTGAGCAAGCTTCTTCTAGTGGAGACAAAGCCCTGTTGAGCAGCAAATCAATTCCTCACCGTTCGCTCAATGGGCCAAACACCATTGATTCGGAGCTTAGTCTAATCAAACTCCTACCTCCGGTGGTTGGGAAGCTTGGGAAGTGATTCATTCTTGTTTGATGAGGTGTGGGGAAGGTGTGTGTAAAGTTAATTTAGATTTGGTGAAGAAATGAGGAAGTTGGATCGAAAGAGTTTGGCTAAGTTTATGGAGTTTGATCATGTGTCTTAGGAAGGGTTTAAGGAAGATTTTGGTCCTTTGATTTGACTTGATTGATTTAAAATTTGTCTTGTTGATTGAAGAGTTGAATTGATTTATGAGAAAATCAAGTAGGCTTGATTTGGTTTGAATTTGGTTGAGGCTAAGTCCATAAGATAAGAATCACAGGACTTAAGCTATATTGATCAGAGTTTGGGTTTGGAATTCTAATCATGGATTTTAATCATTTGATTTGGATTTAGATTTGGGTTTGGGTGAGTGTGGTGTTTATTATAGATTCATTTGTATGGGGGACACCATGTAGATCTGAGAGTGTACTTATTAAGGTGATCGGGTATGACATTGAGGAATAGTGTACTATCTCAAAAGATAGAAGTCACTACCCTACAATGGACCTAATCATGTAATAAGGACTCCTAAGGCATGATGGGTCTTCGAATATATCAGATATTTTTCTCCTACTTTACATGGATGAATAAAGTACTATTTATTTAGACCGAGTTCTAAAGTTCCCCATGGGGGCAAGTCCCCAAAGTTAATTACATCTTAAGGAAAGTGAATCTATTAAGAATACTCTCGATTAAAGTAGGTGATTATTATCTCCAAAAAATTCAAAGATAGGACTATCAATAAATTAGTTATATTTTAGAAGATCAAGTGAGATGGATCACAAGGCAAGAGTTATTATCAAAACCAAAGGAGAAGAGTAGGGAGTTCTCGTGATATAAGGAAACCTAGTGAGCTCTCTAATTTATCCTATGGTTGGGCTTATAAATTTGAAATTGAGGAGATTTATTTATTTGAGTTAGAATTTTATTAGAAATCTAGGACTTACAATTCCACAATACAAGATTATAAAAATACCTAAAATATGAGGATTTATGCTTGTAGCCCATAAAGGAAAATAGCAATCTCAGATCCTAAATTTAGGGAGCTTTAGTGAGGGCCAAAGCACGACCTAAATCTAAGGTAAAAGTGGGTATATGGTTTACCTCCATAAGAGAGAGTACATCATCTGACTGCTGGATTTATTACTGCTTGGAGTGGCAGCTTGCTAATTTCTTCTACGCTTTAAATCCATGTAGGCAAGTCATATGCTTTTGCAAGATGGCTAGGCTATTATTATTTAGAAAAGAAACTAATTCCTTAAACCCACTCCCTAAGAGACTAGAGCATGAGGGGTATGAATAATTACTTTAATCTAATGCAAATTTTTATCAAATTTCATTTAATTTGGGATTTTTTATTTTGACACAGACTATGGGATTTTGTATGCCTAAATGCATGAGAAGTTGATTATGGGCCAAATCAAAAGGGAAAGAGGTGTTCTTCCATCATAGGCTCTCAAAGGTTAACTCCATTCTAGCTGGCAAAGATTGAAACCCTCTCTCAACAAGAGTGAAATTAGATGATTATGCATGATATTAAACATACAACATCCAGCTAAGGGGTTGTCAAATATTTTATTTTCTTGATTTAATACCTAGACTTTTATGTGAGATTATGAGTTATTTTAAAAGTTTAGTTATGAGTTATTAATGGGATAGAAAATTTATCTTTATCCTAAGAGCCTAATCGCATCCATGTCATACAACAAATATCAATCATAAAGAAACCATGAAAAGGCATGTTTTTTCTAATACACAAATTAAACAAAATATCAAATAATTTTATAAAACTATCGTAAAAGAATAAAAGGTCGATACGATCGGGCACCGCCGCAAAACCCAAAAAAATGTGGGTAGCCAAACTATACCCTTATACAACCTGGATTACAAAAGAATAATTATAATTACAAATGATAAGTGTTATGGGGGTCTTCATTCTTCATTCTTCATTCTTCATTCTTCATTTCTTCATCCTCCATTTCTTTCTTCTTTTTGGCTTGATTTGGATGTGTTTGCTCCAAAGGCATCACATGGTATATAAGACTTGGTCTTACAACCAATGCTCATCCTAATTCCCCATAACACTCATCCTAATCCTAATGCAAAATTACATTAAAAGAAGAAAAGTAAATCTAGTTATACTTGCAAAATAAATGTAACAACAACCCAAACAAGATATAAATTCAATAGTAACCAAGTCAACCTTTATGGTTAGGGGCTAAGCAACCTGCATTTATATTTTTTTTACCCCTAAGCACAACCCCCAAAAAAATGATTAGCTAATATCAACATCTAACTACACATACACCTAACATCCAGTCTACAATAATGCATCACAAAATAAGCATACATCAAACCATATCTAAACATAAAGCAAGAAGTGGTGACTTAGTCTAATGTGTGTGCATTAAAGCTTGTGTGGTATGTCCTAACTAGGCTTTAGAGTTGTAATTTGCTAAGTGCGAGAGATTTAATTTATAAGGGGTTGATTTCTCTTTAAATAATTTAATTGATTTGAAAATTTTACTAGTGTATTTTTTTTATATGGCCTACACTTAACAACTAAGTGTTATAAAGAGAAGAAAGAGAGAGAATCTCTCTTTCATCCCTACCTTAAGTAATTTCTAAAGCAAGTTAATTAACTAATTTTCTTTAATGAATGGCTTGCTATATGTTTTAATCAATCCTAAGTTTAGTTTCACTCTAAATGACCTTATTCAATAAGAAAGACATCTTATGATTAATTAGAATTGATTACTATCACATAGAACATATTCATTCATTTCTTTCCATCATGTATATCATGCATATGAGTAAATCCTAAGCATACCTATACATGTAATTTATATTTTTAGCATACTTGAATGATGAATGTAAAGAAGTGTATTTGGAATTTAAATATTTCATTTGATTGAATTATGAATGCATGCCTTTTTATTAGAAAAGATGGATTTTTCATTCATTAGCTAGATACACATTCACATGTATAAAAGTTTTGAGTGAGTATGTCGCCATTGTTCAGCACCAGGAGTGTAAGGTACAATTCCTACTTAGGACTACTTAAAGCCTCGCAGCCCATGGGTGTCCACACTAATATACCACTTTTTTTAGATACATATAGATGTAAAAATAACTACAAGGATAGGAAAAACCCATGCAGAAGTTGTATTTGATTTATTTGATTTATTTGATTTATTTGATTTATTTGATTTATTATTCTTATTCATTGACCACATCATACATAATAAAGAGTTTTAAGTGAGATGCCATTATTCACTAGAGGCAAGACAAGATCTTAGTACTAAAGCCTGTCAGGGTGTCTAGATTAATATACTACTTTTCTCAGATACATATGAATGTACAAAAAGAACCACAAGAATAAGAAGTTATGCAAGAAGTCATATTTGATTTGACTATATGATTTACATATTTAAGATGAAATTATTCCTAAGTCTTAACATGGAGATGCATAGGAGTAGATTTAGGCAAATATTATGTTCTTTTCAAATGAACTATAGATTTGTAAATCCTATGTGAATCCATGTAAGATAAGGAAAGAGAGCTTCATATTGCATAGCTTATATTATCAACACATGCAAACTTATAGATACTTATAATTAACATCAGTTTATTTATATTAATTAATTTATAGGCTTTTGAAAATAACATTTGATTTAATAGTAATAATTGCCACACCTATTTAATTTAAACCAACACATGCAATTAGACATAAAAGAAACTATTTCATTTAGCTAATTTTAAAAGAAATGAATGCATGATTACACCTGGCAAGCAATATTTAACATGATTGGAAAGAAATAAAGAAACATAAGCACAGTCATTCTAATTAATTCCTAAGGACAATCATATTAAATAAGGCTATTTAAAATAAGCCAAAGTTCATTAATGTTATTTCATCTTTATGTTTGATTTGAGATAAGGAAAGTGAAAGAGGTTTGCTGGTCCTAATCCCATTCCCCCATGTGTGAGTTAATTTGATTTAGCAAAAAAGTAATTAGGTTGATTTTATAGTTTAATTAGGTTAGGGTATGAATTATGCCAATCAATTAACCCTTACCTACATCACCTTAAGTTAATTAACAAATTAATAATGAGCCAATATGATATGCAACCACATGGAAAGTAAATTTGCAATGCTCCTAAGAAATGAAAGGGGTCTAATGCAATTGGTTCATGATTAATGATTAATTAAGCTTAAGGGAACTCAGTTAACTACTTTTATGGTTTTCTCACACATGTGAGCTAATCATAATTTCATTATCTCTCTCTTTGGGTTATTGAACACCCAAAGAGCTACCCAAAATTAAATTAGAGAAATATATTCAATTGAATTAATTAAGTTCATTAACTAACTAATTAAACCTTAACTTAACCAATCAAAATGAGATGGGCTTAGAAAGAGACAAAAAGTGAGCCTAAGTCTCAATCCCTAAATTCTTTCAATTAGTTGATTAAAGTTCAGGTAAGATTTGGATTTTTGATTAATCTTAATAATTAACTAATTAAGGGATATTAATTAATTATTTACTTAAGAGGGATTTGAGCGGGCATAAAGAAAAGATTGGAAGAGGGAGTCTCAATCCATTTTCCTAGACTTCATCATCATTAACAGAGATTAATAAGCTTAATTGATTGATTAATTTACTATTCATTTACTAAATTATCACTAATTACATTAAGAAAGTGATTAAGGTTTAATCAATTAGTTTCCCTAATTAAGCAACCAAAAAATCCTAGAAAAATAGGAGAGGCAGAGGTCATCTCCCTAAACATGCACAGAAAGTTTGAGATTAATTGGATGATTAATTAGAGAATAATTAAGCTAATTATAGTTCTAATTAAATTTTAATTAAGCTAAATCCACTGTTCAAAATCAATTAATAATAATTTTCCTGGATTCCACTATGAAATATCTTTAAAATGAGCCTAAGTTTATATTTTTTTGGATTTTTCTAGAATTAGTTATGAATTTAGGAAGTTTCAGGATTAAAAATTAATTAATTAGCCCAAATTAAAGCCTTAATCTCATCAAGCCACGTGGAGGCTGACGCGGTGCGCTTTACATGTGGTGCAATGGGATTCACTATTTAAGTTGTCACATCCAAGTGCTGACTCGAATGGCGGTGCACGCTCGTGGACTGTTCGATCTAAGATCAGAAGGTCATGATTAAACCAGCAGGTTTGAGGGATTAATCAGAGGCTCTGAGCGTGATCTGATCAGGACCATCCATCCCAATCATGTAGGATGGACGATCCATGATCTATCGCTCAATGGATAGTAGCCATTGTTTAGTGCTTGTCCTTGGTGTTTTGGAAAGCTCCAATGGGGTGAAGAGGTGATTTCACCTCCCCATGGATCATGATCAACCCAACCACCTTTAAGTCAGGTCAGCAATGATCCTTGGTGCCTAAGTGGACCTATGAATAGGTGTCATGTGGCTAGAGGGAGAAAATAACCCAATGAGCATGTGTTTTATCTCATGGGATGCCCTAAACCCAAGGGCAAAATGATCATTTGGCTATGGGTTTGATTTAGGAAGATTTGTGATGGGTCAAAAGTGGGTTAGCCCAAAGTTCAAGTGGTTTGGAGTTTATTTGATTTGATCTGGCTTAATTTGACCTATTTTGATCAAATTGGGTTAGGTTGGGTCAAGTTGACCATTTGGTCAAATTGGGTCAAACCAAGGGTTAGGTCAAGTTCACATGACCAATTGGAGTGTATTGGTGTCATTGGTTTATTTCAATTTGCTTTGGATTTGATTATAGCTCATTTGGGTTCATATAGGTCAAATGGGTCAAGTTGACAAATTTGACTAATTTGACTAAATTGGGTTAGGTTAGTTGTTAAGTCAAGTTCAATTGGTTAATTTAAAATGATTGTATGCATTAGTTTGGTTTAATTTGTAGTTAATTTATATTTTGGCTAATTTGGCCCTTTAGGTCAAGTTGACCAATTGGGCAAATTGGGCACAATCATGGTTTTGGTCAAGTTCAATAAGTGATTTGGAATGAACTTGAGCCATTGGTTACAATCAATTTGGGTTGGGTTGTGATTTGACCTATTTTGACTTTTTAGGCCAATTTGGGTCAACTTGGGTCAAATGGCCAATTAGGCTTGGTTTGGCTCAATTGTGGGCTTGGTCATGTTCAATCATCGATTATGAATGGGTTTAAATCAATGGTTTTAATCAATTTAGCACATGGTGAATTTTGGCTAGTTTGGGTTTCATTTAGGCTAAGTGTTGACTTGGTCAACAGGATAGGTTGACTTGGTTTGACCCAATTCAAGATAATTGATTAACCTAGGATGATTGTTGATCATGTTGTGAGATTTGGATGGGCTTAGTTCAATCCAATTTGGGTTGAATTAGAACTTGGCTCAAAAAGGTCATTTAGGTCACTTTGGGTCAAGTGGACCTAAATAGGTTAATTGGCTTGATCATGGCTTGATTCAAGTTTAGTTATATTAATAAATGGGTCCGAGATGGAAATATAAATCTAAATGCAAGTGATATGGATCCATATGGATTTTGGTTCATGTGATAATTTCAAGCCAAAAGGGACAATCAGGGACTTAACTTGGGTTGACTTGGGTTTGGTTTGATAATGATGGTTTATGCTTATACTTTGGTCAATGATTGTAGGAATGATTGGATCATGAAAATATTCATGGGTTTTGCTTTGGTTTGGATAGAATTTGACCGAGTTCAAGTACTTGGCTTAAAAGGGTATAAATTGGATTTTGGTTTGAATTTGGATTTAGTTTTGGCTATTTTAATTTATACTCCATTTATATTCAGAAATATAAATAAAGATATAAATGATTGATGAGAAAATCACTTAAGTTTGGAGTGATTTGGATTTGGTTAAGGCTATGGCTAAGTCCATAAGATAAAATTAAAGGGCTTAGGAAAGATTTTAGAATTTGAATTCAATCATGGGTTTCAATCATTTGATTTGGATTTGATTTATGATTTGGATTTGGAATTTGAATTTAAATTTGAGGTTTGGTTTGAAGGAAGGAAGCAAGAATTGGGTTCAATGTTATAGGGTAGGCAAGTATTCCTAAATCCCTAAGCCATTCCTATATTAAACCATCTAATCTCAAGTTAAGTATTCATATAATCAATAGAATTGCCTTAATACTAAAGATCTCTTAGTGTCTATGAGAGCCCTAGATATATGATAAGAAGGTTGCGAGCTCACTCCAAAAGTGAGGTCAACAAAAGGCCCCCAATAGGTGTGGTGTGATTGACAAGGCACACTGCATGTATTGGTGTTGATCGAGATGATCAACAACATCCGAAGGATTGCAAACACTAACAGAAATGATCTATCCCTAAACCTGAGGTGCAGACAGAATCAAGATTTTAGTGCAATGCAACTCAACTTATGCAAAGGGTATAAGAGAGGAAGAAATGATCTACAGATGGATCAAGTATGTGAACCTTCCACTAAGGAAGCATGTTCAGATTATCCACTAGGGATAGAGGATAAGAGTTTGAGTTGGTTTGATATGATTTGGGGATAAAAGATTTGTTGGATATGAGTGCATGAACCTTCCACTAGGGAAGCAGGTTCATGTTATCCACTAGGGATAGATATTTGATTTGATTTATGCCTCATTGGGGGAAATTTTGATTTGATTAATTGATGGGGCATCCACTAGGGATGAGAATTTGATTTGATTTGTTGATTTATGATTTGGTGCTCCACTGGGGAGATGATTTAATTTGGTTTTTAGGGCATATCTATTGGAGATATGAACTTAGATCCATCAGGGATAAAGTGGATGAACCTTCCACTAAGGAAGTAGGTTCAGGTTATCCACTAGGGATAGAGGTTTGATTTGATTTGCGCCTTACTAGGGGAAATTTGATTTGATTAATTGATGGGGCATCCACTGAGGATGAGAATTTGATTTGATTTGTTGATTTATGATCTAGTGCTCCACTGAGGAGAGGATATGATTTGGTTTTGAGGGCACATTTACTAGAGATATGAGCTCAGATCCATCGAGGATAAAGTGGATAAACCTTCCACCAGGGAAGCAGGTTCAAATTATCCATGGGGAGGATAAGAATTTGGTTTTGAGCACACAGTTGTTGGAGATGTGAGCTCGGATCTACTGGGGATAAGATAGATTTAATTTGGACTCCACTGGAGGGAGGATGGTGGATTTGATGAAATGGACCCTGTCGGTGTGCGATGGACCCCCTAAGAAGGGGCTAATATTAGCCTTGGCCTGTCTCAAATTTACAAATCCAATGGGATAGTCTACCGACCATAGAGTAGAGCTAACCAACCTAAGGGTTGCCTTTTGATGTGTTGTGGTCAAGTTGGGGAGAAATCACGGGGACTCACATCTGCCTGAACAAAGAACCACTGGGATGATCGATTAATAGCACAACAAATCAAACTTGACCTAAAGTGACTATGAGAGAGAGTGTAACGGGACTTATCTCAACTCAAAAGTAGTATTCCTATAGGAGTTTCTTACACGCCTAAGATAGAAGTATTGGGAAAGGGGCCACTGGGTCTTGAATTTCTAATCCACAAGTGAATATATATTTTGTTTATTTGTTGTTATTGTGGACCATGTTGGTTTACGAGGGACCACACTAAGAAGGAGATCATATCAGCCTAGTCATATCTTAAACTTACTGGACTAAGGGAGAATCTGTATGTCAGCAAGACAAATTCTCCAACCACAGGGGTGGCTACTATAAAAGGGGAACTTTCCAATCCAAGCCTAACTGGGGTAATGTCTAAATGGGGTAACTAAGGATGTGATCCAAATAGAGTGCCCACAGAGGAGGTGCTACTAGGGATGTTATCCAGAACATTGTAAAAGAAAGCTTGTAGGTATTTGGTGGCCAACTCAAGGAGAAAGTGCGGGGACTCACATCTGCCAAGAGTGGTGTATCCACAGTGGTCATCGCCGATGGCATAACACCAACCGACTTAAGGTTCGACGGTGACAATAGCCTAGAGAAATGGTGTATAGACTTACATCTCTCTAAAGTGGAACTGATCGCCGGGATAGTCTGTCTTTGGCTCGACAGGGGCTATCCGACCTAGGGCAACTACTAAGCGAGGAGTCCTGTGTAAGGACTAAACCCAAGCTTGAAGTAGTCAGGAGGAAAGGAGCCACTGAGGGACTTATCCTAAACCTCAAATATACTCGACCTAGTCAGTGCATGTTGGCTTTTCAAGAAGAAAGTGTATAGGCTAACATCTTCTTAAATAAAGTCAACATGTCGTAGCTTACTAGCTGTGCAGTAAGGCCTACCAAACTAACAAGGTGCTTATTGGTTTGCAATTTTAATTCAAGAAGAAAGTATGGGGACTCACATCTGCCAGACAAGTGATAACTGGGGTGACATGCTAACAAGGTAGCATTTCGGCCTGACCTAAAATAGCTAATGAGTGAGTGCCACGGGGGGCTTACTCCCACATCGAAATAGCTCAAGATAAAAGATATGTGTTAATTTATGTTATGAAAGAGAGAATAATATGTTGCTTGAGTTCTCTTACACCTACCCTAAACACACAGAAGAATTGGATGAAATGGCACCGCAGGGGAAATTGTGACTCCACCTAGAAAGGATGCCGCTTGGGTTCTCTTACACCTAACTTAGTTGTACTAGTCAAAATAAAATACCTCGTGGGTTCTCTTACACCTAACCTAGTAGCACTAGAGGATCATTTATAGTTTGTGTTTGTGTTGTGGAGGGATAGGATGTCGCTCGGGTTCTCTTACACCTACCCTAAACACGTCATGGCGGATTCACAAGCAAAAGATATTTCTAACACATAAGAGATGGAATTTGATATGAAAAGAAGTTTTATTGATGATGATTTTCAAACAAGATTTATAGATAGTATTTCTTTAAGTAGAGCTTGTTGATTGGAAGCATAAGATGCTCTCCATTATAGTTTATGAGCTGATAAGATCTTCCTTAGTAGGCCTTTTATATGGCAAAAGGGCTTTCCCAAATGGGTTCAAACTTGCCTCCCATCTTTCAATGGGCAATAATTAGTCTCTTTAGAACTAAAACAAGTCCTCTTACTTGAAAATCTCTAGGGTGGACTAACTTGTTGTGAGCTTAAATCATTTTGACCTTGTACAACTCAAGATTTTAACATGCCCTGAGGTGTCTCTCCTCTAAACCTTCAAGCTCTTCCAATCATAGCTTGGCATTAGGCTCTATTGTAATTTTACTATCACAGCTATCCTTAATGATGGGAGTTGTACTTTTAATGGTAGAACGGCTTCAGACCCATACACTAAGGAGAACGGGGTAGATTGAGTTGAGTTCTCAGATGTGTGCGTAAGCTCAAGGCTTCAACTAACGCTCATGCCACGCGCATTGCCAAGTGTCTTCTTCAGTATTTGGATGAGGGTTTTATTGAATGCTTCTGCTAGACAGTTTGGCCTTGGGTAATAGATGGTAAAATATCTCTAACCTATGTTATGTCTCCTGGCAAAGCTATTGATTTTATTGCTCTTGAATGTTATACCATTATCAGATATAATTCATCAAGGCACTTTGAACCTATATATGATATGGTTCTTGAAAAACTGGAGCACATGTTGAGTTATGACCTCTCTAAGTGAGATTGCCTTCGCCCACTTGGAAAAGTAGTTGATGGTAGCTAGAATGAACCGGTGACCCTTGGAAGAAGGAGGATCAATCAAACTCACTATGTCAGTACCCTAACACTCAAATGGCCATGAGGCTAATGTAAGGTGTAGAATGTTGGGTGGTTGATGTAGGACCACACCATGTACCTAACATTGGTGGCATCTCCTAAATACATCCATGCAGGATGTAATCATCGAAGGCCAATAGTATCCTAGTCTCTTGATCTTGGCTTCTACCTTCAGACCAGATTGATGCACTCCACATAATCTGAAGTGTACCTCAATCACGATCCTACGGGCTTCACGCTTTTCCATACAACGTAACCACATATGATCGAAAGACTGCCAGTACAAGGTGCTGCTTATGAGAGCATAGGAAAGGGCTCTCTGCTTCACCTGGTGTGCTAGTAATTTCTCTTGAGGTAGTTTGCCTATATTTAAATAATCCATGAATGGTTGCCTCTAATCTGACTCCTCATCCTTTTTGGCAATGGCAACCTCCCCTTTAAGAGAGAGTCTCTTGATGAGTTCAGCATCAATAAAGAATAAGACTTGTCTATTTTGGACTCTTATTTGAATGGACTCATCTTCCGGGCATGCCAACTCTTTGGCAAGCTTGGCTAATGCATTTTCTACTGCATTCTCTTCCCAAGAAATCTTCTAGATGGTAACCTTTAGGATTTAGGATAATAACTCCATAGTGTACTTGTGGTAATGATGGAGCTTAGGCTTTAGAATTTTGTAGGACCCAGTGATTTGGTTGATGATGAGTTGAGAATCCTTGAAGATGTTGATACTCTGGATGCATGGTGTAATGACAAACTACAAACCAACAATCAGAGCCTCATATTCAGCTTCATTATTGGTGCATGAGTTGGACAAATGATATGAGAATCTCATTACATCGTAGTCTGAAGTTAGGATAACTATTCTTACCCCTTCCTTTCCTGGAAGAGTAGATCATGGTTCTTCTTCTTTTTGAAAGGAAGTTGCACCATCAAAATACATCTCCCAGTGGTGAATGCTAGTGTCCCCTAAGTTCATGATTTATTCATCGAGGAGGTCATCACTAAGCAGGGAATCAGCAGGAAGTTAGTGTGCTACTAAGAAATCTACTAGTGCCTATCCTTTCACCGTATGATGGGGTATGAATGTGATGTCAAACTGTGATAAAATCATAGACCAAGGTGCCAACCATCCAGATAGCATTGGTCGTGTCATGAGATATTATAGTGGGCTGATCCTAGATATCAGATTAACCTTATGAGAAAGCATGTTCTTCTGTAGCTTTTGGGATGCAAAGATTAAAGCTAGGCAGTGCTTTTCAATATCTAGGTAGTTTGCTTCAGCAGGAATTATACAACAATTGAGGTAGTAGAGAGCATTTTCTTTCCTTTCATCATTAGTTTGAGCCAACAAAGCACCAAGGGAGTCATCTAATTTAGCAGTGTATAATATTAATGGCTTTCCGGATAGGGGCTACTAAAACTGGCAGCATCATCTAGTAGTGCTTGATGTCTTCAAAGCATGCTAGTGCTTATCATCTCACTTGAACTTGGTATCCTTTTTGACAAGTGTTGAGAATGGTTAGCACCTTCCTGATAGGTTGGATATGAAATATCTTAGATAAGTCAGTCACTATTGGAATGATCTGAGTTGAGTTAGACTTCTAAGGAGTGATATTTCTAAGATATCCTTGATCTTCTCTATATCGATATATATTCCCTAGTATCGGACAACTAACCCAAAAAATTTCTCTGAAGCTACTCTGAATGCACACTTCAAAGGATTCATTTTCAGGTTAAATTATCTTAACCATTCAAAAACTACTCTCAAGTTGAAGAGATGGTCTTCCTTTTCTTTTCTTTTAATTACTAGATCATTAACAAACTTGATGATGAATGAGAAGATTTGAGTCATGGCCCACTGGTATGTAGCACCGACATTTTTAAGGCTTAAAGACATGACCTTGTAATAGTAGATTACAATTGGAGTTTGAAAAGCAATATTTCTTTCATCCTCGGGGGCCATCTTGATTTGATTGTAGCCATATGACCCATCTATAAAAGAGAATACCGCATGAGATGAGGCAATGTCCACCATTAATTCTGGTATAGGAAGTGGAAATTCATCCTTAGGACATGCCTTATTTAGATCCCTAAAATCGATGCATATGTGAATTTATCCATTCTTTTTCTTAACTTGGAATACACTGGCCAACCAGGTAGGATATTTTCTTCCTGTATAAAGTCAACATCGACTAATTTCTTGATTTCAGAAGTGACTTGTTATTATGTCTAATCACATGCGTTTAGGAGCATGCCTGATAGGGTTAGCATTAGGTTCTATTGCTAGTTTGTAGACTGCTACGTCAGGAGATAAATCGAGCATTTTTTCATAACTCTATATGAAGTAGTCCTTAAACTCAGCTAATAAGCTAACTAAGTCATTAGTTTCTTCTTTGTTCAATAAGGAACTGGTGTATGTTAGATGTGGATTGTCTTCAGTTCCCAAGTTGATTTCTTTGAGCTCATCAATGGTCGATCTAATTTTTTCTTCAAACTCTAGAGTGCCACTTTACTTCAAGCTCATTTGGGTCATCTAAAGTTTCTAAACACACTTCCTCATAAGAGTTAGCATGATTTGAGAAGAACCTATCATACCCCAAATGAGTGGTGATGACTAGGCAATGGTTGTCGTCATCAACTGGACCCATTACGCTGAATTCGGGTCCCAGTCTTGATTGAGAATATCTGCTTTGGTTGTCCCATAACCTTTCAAAGTAATTTAACCTGTGTTTAGACTAAGTGTGTAGGATTAATCCCTTCTTTGCTAAGTTAAGAATACAAGGCGAACACCAATCAAAAGACAATTATATTAAAGCTTTATATGAATCATCCTCAAGTTATACATCAGCTTCTTTACTTGAGGATGATGCTTCCAATAAAAATCTCTTTGGCTTGACATCTATGGATGACTTGGGGGCCTCCTTAACTACTAAACCTTCAACTTTCTAGGAAGAAAGTGAGGTTAGAGCTAAGGTTCTCAATTGCTGTCTGACTGCTCTACATAACAGTAATTCAAATGCATTCATGCATTGCTTGGAGGCTTGGTCTTCATCACTATCTGGCTTGAATTTCACCTCCAAAGGGATCCACTGAGAGGGGTTGATTGGCATGCTAACCACATGAGACTCATCCTCCAAACTAGAATCTAAGTCTATGTGGATAGCGAGGGTATTCCTGTGAGTCGAAACATAGCTCCTATTTGGGTGGCCAATAAGGAAGAGTCTTCCACCTCTAGAACTACCTCTTCCTCTACTTGGTGGGGGTCGAGTCATCCTACCCATGTGCTCATATGGAGGAACAAACTATGGGAGGAATTCAATATCTAGCTCTACTTCTTCTCTGTTTGAGTGTGAGTCAATAAAAATGAAATGAAATTAGGGGGAGTATATCCCCCCTAGGTGGATCAGATGGTCGTGCTTCCCTTTACTATTTTGGATCAATTAGCCAAATTCGATGAGTTTGTTATCTTGTTTTGGCTTGCAAATGCTTCAGTTTTGGCAGAGCAAGGTAGTGGAGAAGTGGTATGTGCTTGAAATGGAGGGAAGAGTAATTGCCATGTGCTTGAAATGGAGGGAAGAGTAATTGCCATGTGCTTGAAATGGAGGGAGTGGTTGGTTTTGACCTGCTAACCAAACCCAATTGGTCAAGTGCACCATGCTCACTAGTGTCCACTAGGTCCACTAAGAGGGTGTCAAGTGGCCACTAGAAGGATATGGCCAAATTCTAAGTGGAATTGGCCATAGGTTACCCCTTGACCTAGGAGTAAAATGGTCATTTGGCTTGGATTTTAGTTTGAGTATGTTTGGTATGATTGAAAAATGGGTTGGGCCAAGTTTCAATGAATTTGGAGTTGATTTGATATGATTTGGCTCATGTTGACCCATTTAGGTCAAAATGGGTCAAGTTGACCAATTGGTCAAATTGGGTCAAACCAAGGGTTGGGTCAAGTTCATATGACCGTTTGAAATGTTTTTACTTCATTTGTTTGGTTCAATTTGATTTGTATATGAATTTGGTTCATTTGATTTCATTTAGGTCAAATGGTTCAAGTTGACCAATTTGACCCATTTGACCTATTTGGGTTAGTTCATGGGTTGGTTTAGGTTTTATTGATCATATTAAATGTATTGGTATCTTTATTTTCAATCAATTTTGGTTTAATTTGATTTTGGCTCAACATGACCTTTTCGGTCAAGTTGGATTCAAGGTTAATTGGGCTATATTGGGTCTAGTTCGCCAATTGAGACTTTGGTCAAGTTTAACAAGTGATTTAGAATGAACTTGACTCATTCGTTTCAATCAGTTTGGCTTAGATCAAGTTTTGACATATTTTGATTTTTTAGGTTAACTTGGGTCAATAACGGCTAGGTTAGCTCAAATGATGACTTGGTCAAGTTTAAACATTGATCATGAATGAGTTTTAATCAATGGTATCAATCAATTTGGCCTATGGTGGATTTTGGCTAGCTTAAGTTTCATTTTGGCTAAGTGTTGACTTGGTGAACCCTTAGGTTTGACTTGGTTTGACCCAATTTGATTGATTGATCATCTTATGATGATTGTTGCTCACAATGTGAGGCTTAGTTGGGCTTAATTCAATCCAATTTGGGAAGGATTAGAATTTGGCTCAAAAGGGGTACTTTAGGTCACTTTGGGTCAAGTGAGCTTAAGTGGGTCAATTGACTTGATCAAGGCTTGAATCAAGTTTGGTTGAACTCACATATAAATTTATGATTGAAATATAAATTCATTTGTAAGTGGTTTATAGTCAAATGGGTTTTGATTCATTCGACAATTTTAAGTTCAAAGGGTGAACATGAGTTTGATTTGGGTTTTATTTTTTGGGATTTAATTTTGGCTTGATGGTTGAAGTTTGTGTTTATATTTGGATTCATGATTGAAGTATTGATTGAATCATGAAGAAAAATCAAGGGTTTGGCTTGATTTGAGTTTGATTTGGCTAAGTTCAAGATTTTGACTTGAAAGGCATAGGTTGGATTTAGGTTGAATTTGGGTTTGAGTTTTGAATTGATTTTTGGATTGATGATTGAAGTTTATATTTATATTTGGATTCATGATTGAAGGATTGATAAGAAATGAAAAAATCAAGGGTTTTGCAAGATTTGAATTTGATTTTGCTAAGTTCAAGATTTTGACTTGAAAGGCTTAGGTTGAATTTTGGTTGAATCTAGATTTACATTTTGAATTGATTTTTGGATATTTGAATTTATATTTCATTTATATTTGTAAATATAAATGAGAATATAAATGGGTTATGAGAAAATTTCTTGAATTTGGATTGATTTGGATTTGATTTGAGCTAAGTCCATAAGATAGAATCAAAGTGACTTAGAAAAAATTTTTGAACTTAGAATTGAGTTTTGGATTTTGTTTAATCATTTGAATTTATATTTCATTTATATTTGAGAATATAAATGAGAATATAAATGAGTTATGAGAAAATTTCTTGAATTTTAATTGATTTGATTTGAGCTAAGTCCATAAGATAGAATCAAAGTGACTTAGAAAGAGAATTTGTAATTCAATCATGGAATTGATTGAAGTTTAAAAATCAATTAGTTGGAATTGATTTAAGTTTTGATGTTGATTTGATTTGGAGTTTAGAGTTGATTTAGGCTTGATTTGGAATTTGACTTGAAGGAAGGAAATGAGGAGTTGGTTCAAGCTATAAGGTAGGCAAATTTTCCTAACACCCCTAAGGCATAACCTATTCCTATGGCTAACTCTTCTAAGTCTCTAGGGCTAGGTTGAGTGTTCACCTAATCACTAGAAGTGTCTTAAGACTAAGGAAACTCTTAGTGTCTAAGAGAAGTACTATGTCAAAGATGGAGGGGTTGAGAGCTCATCCTGAAATTAAAAGGACAACAAAGGGCACCCAATAGGTTGACAAGGAAAATGAGATTGGTGTTGACAAAATGATCAACAAAGACGAATGATCATAAGCACTAACAAATAATCTACTAACCCAAAGTGTAGAAGGAATCTAGGGTGTGACTCTACCATGTGATATACATAAGAGAGTGAAATAAGAATCCATTAAGGATAGAGTATGTGAACCTTCCACTAGGGAAATAGGTTCAAGTCATCCACAAGAGGATAAGAGGCTTGATTTGAATCTCACTAGGGATAGAAATTGATTTGATTTATTGATTACTTTGTTTAACTCCACCTGGGGAGATTTGATTGGATTTATTTTATTTGACTCCACTAAGGGAGGAGGGTCGAATTTATTTTTGATTTTTAGATTTTGGATTATTGAGATGGACCCTATTGGTTTAATATGGATCACACTGAGTAGGAGCCATGGAGACTTAGACCTAACTTAGATTTACCAATCCAAAAGGGTAGTCTACCAAACACAAGGTAGGACTAAGCAACCAAAGGGAATGCCTTTCAGTGTGCAGCAATTATACTAGGGAGAAAGTGTAATAGACTTACATCCTTTGAAGTAGGGACCAGTTGCTGGGGTGATCCATTGGCAAGGCAACGGATTGAACCCAACCTAGGGCTGACTATTGGGTGAATGTCATTGGGGGACTTAGATCAACTCAAAGATAATCAATAGATTGATTTCATTTTTAATCATTTTGATGGGTTCCATCGATTTGAGATGGATCAGACTGATGAAGGCCTTGGGAAACATTAGATTTACAATCCAAAGGGAATAGTTACCAACCACAGGTAGACTAACCAACCAAAGGGATGCCTTTCACAATGGTCAAGTTAGAAGAAAGAAGTGACTATCTTCTAAAATAAGGAACCACTGGGGTGATCGATCTGCAAGGCAACAAATCGAGACCTAGGGCTACCTAATGAGTGAATGTCACTGAGGGACTTAAATCAGCTCAAATATAGACAAGATTAATTTTTTTTAGTTTTTTTTTATGGATTTTGTTGGTTTGTAATGGATCATACTGAGGAGCTAATATCAGCCTAGGACAATCTTAGATTTACTAAACCAAAGGGAGTGGCTTCCTAGCCGAGGGGAGAACTATCCAACCAAAGGAGTGCCTTTCAGTTTCCAATAATCAATTCATGGGAAGAAAACACAGGGACTCACATCTTCCACTACAAAGACCACTGGGGTGATCGGTTAGTTTGGGAAACAACAACCGACCTGGCCGCCATGATAATCATGCTAGAAGGAATGCATCATAGTCTTACATCTTCCAAAGAGAAATGACTATCAGAATAACCTGCTTGTGGTAAAATAGATTAAACCTGACCTAAGGGAGACTACGGAGTGAGTGCTGACCCAGGGACTTATCTTAACTCAAGTAATTAGGCAATTCATATAAGGAGTTCTGCTGACACTGCCCTAAAGATAAGATGTATGCTTGGGAAAAGGGGCCCTTTGGGGGCTTGAATTCCTAATCCACATGCAAATATTTTTTTTATTTGTTTGTTTAGTTTATTTTATCATGGACCCCAGGATCATACCGAAGGAGCTTATATCCTAGACCTATCTCGATTTACAAACCAAGGGAGAATCTGCATCCGCCAACATTCTCCAACCACAGGGGTGGCTACAAGGAAAGGGGGACTGTCCAATCCAAAAGTAACCCATGTAGTGTCTAAATAGGGTCGCAAAGGATGTGATCAAAATAGAGTGCTCGCAGGTGAGGGGCCGCTAAGGGCTTGATCCAAAACCCTGGAGAAGATGACATGGCTAATCATATATCAAATAGGTATTCAATGGCCAACTCGAGAAGAATGCGCGGGGGTGGTGTATCCATTGGGTGAGTCAATGTCGATAGAACATCAACCAACCTAAGTGCTCGGTTTGCAATCACCAAGGAAGAAAGCTCGGGGACTCACATCCTCTTATATGAACGATTATAGATACTTGCCCGATAGTGCCATCCAAGACTTGAGTGAATGTGGAGGACTTATATCAACTCAAATGTAGTCAAGAGGAAAGGAGCCTCTGGGAGACTTATCCTAAACCTCGAATATACTTGACCTAATCAGATCATGATGATTAATTCAAGAAGAAAGTGCAGGGACTCACATCTTCTTAAAAAAAACAACACGAGGTAACTTACTGGATGAACAGTGAAGTCCACCAAACTAACAAGGCGCTCGTTGGTTTGCAATGATCAAGTTAGGAAGAAAGCATAGGGACTCATATCTTCCAAAACCACCGGGGTGACATAACAAAGATAGCAGACCGACCTAAAGCTAATGAGTGAGTGCTGTGGGCTTGCTCCCACATCAAAGTAGCCCAAGATAAAAGATATGTATTTTTTTTGTGCTTGTGTTAAAGGAAATAAGATTCCACTTGGGTTATCTCACATCTACTCTAAACATACTTAGGGATGGATGGCAGTTGTGATCCCACTAAGAAAGGATGCCACTTGAGTTCTCTTACACCTAACTTAGTTGTGCTAATAGAAATAGAATGCCTCTTGGGTTCTCTCACACTTATTTTAATAGCACTGGGAGATTTTGTTTGATTGTGTTTGTGTTATGAAAGAGGGATAGGATGCCTCTTGGGTTCTCTCACACCTATCCTAGACACTTCATGGCGGATTCACAAGACAAGCAAACAACGCTTCAAAAGAAGAGAGAATTTTTTTTTGATGAAATAGAATCACATTTTTGTTCTTTTGTTGATAATCATTTTCAAACATATTTTATGGGTAATATTTCTTCAAATAGAGCCCATTAAAGAAGCATCGTGTTCCCTTTACAATCAATGAATGATGATAGGCCTTTCTAGGGACCTTCCCAAGTGGGTTCAAACTTGCCTCCCATCTTTTGAGCAATAATTGGTCTCTAGACTAACACAAGTTCTCCTACTTGGAAAGACCTAGGGGACCAATTGTTGAGCTTGAATCATTTTGGCCTTGTAACTTGAGGTTTTGACACTGTGACTCTCCAAACCTTCGAGCTCTAATCAACTGCATTCGCTCAGGATCTTGTTACAATGCTATCCTTAGTGATGGAGTTGAACTTCTAAAGGTAGAAGACTGCACCCATACACTAAGGAAATTGAGGGGTTCAAGATGAGTGGTATGCCCATGACAAGGCTTCAACCAACTACTCATTCCACTTCGTTGTCATCAAGAGTCTTCTAGTATTTGGATGAGAGTTTTGAATGCTTCTGTCATTTGCTCGGGTAGTAGATGGTGGAGTATCTCCATATACCATGTCTTCTGAAAGCTTGATCTTGGTGCTTTGAATGCAATACCATTATGATATAATTCGAGGCCTCAAACCTATATATGATATGGTTTTGAAAACTAAAAGCACATGTCGTGACCTCGAGTGGGATTGCTCGCCACTTGGAAAAGTAATCGGTAGCTAAAATGAACCGATGACCCTTGGAAGAAGGAGGATCGATCGGACCCATCATACCCCAACACTCAAATGATGAGGCCAATGTACGGTGTAGAATATTTGGTGGTTGATGTAAGACCACACGGTGCACCTGACACTGATGGCATCTCCTAGCTACATTCATGCAATCTGTAATCATCAAAGGCTAGTAGTATCCTAATCTCTTGATTTTCATCTTCATCTTTGGACCGAATTGATGACACCGCATAGTCCTGAATGTACCTCAGTGACAATCCTACAGGCTTCGTGTTTGTCTAAATAGTGTAACCACATTTGATTGAAAGACCATCGGCACAAGGTGCAATCAACGAGAGCATAAGAGAGAGCTCTCACCTAATGGGCTTTGACTTTTCTTGATAGTAGTGTTCAAGTAATCTATGAATGGTTGCCTCCAATCCAGCTCTTATCCTTATAGCAATGGCAAACCTCCTTCAAGAGAAAGTCTCAATGAGTTCAACATCAATAAGGGATAGACTTATCTATTTTGGACCTTATTGGAATGGACTCATTTTTGAACATGTCAATTCTTTTGGCAAGTTTGGCCAAAAGTATCTTCTACATCGCTGGGAACCTTATAGATGGTGACTTCGTGGATTTGGGCCAATACTTCATGGTTTACTCATGGTAATGACAAAGCTTGGGTTTGAGAACCTATAAACCCCAATAACTGTTGATGATTAACAAAATCCCATAAATGTGCATGCTCTTGACACACACTATGATGGCTAACTCTAGATTGGCAATCAAAGCCTCATACTCGGCTTCATTGTTGGTGTAGGGATTAGAGAGATAGTACGAGAATCACATCACAATGCGGTCTGGAGTTAAGAGAACTATTCCTACCCCTACTTTTCGTGGAAGAGTAGATCATGGTGCTTCTCCTTTATGAAAGGAAGTAGTACCATCAAAATACATCTCCCATCGGCAGTTGTCAACCTCCCTTAAGTTCATGATTTGTTCATCACTGAGAATCTAAGTGGTGTCCGCTAAGAAATCTAGTGCTTATCCTTTACCGCATAGGGTACAAAGTGATATCAAACTAGAGAATCATGGACCAACATGCCAAACATTCGATAATTGTTGGAGATCATGAGATTGGTTCTAGAAATCAAGTTTACCTTATGATAAAGCATATAGTGTCATAGTTTTTGAGATACAAAGATCAAAGCTAGGCAATGTTTCAATAGGTGGTTCACTTCATAGGAATCGATAATGGGTAGAGAACACTCTCTTCCCTTCATCATTGGCTTGGGCCAACAGAGTCGAGAATCATCCAATGCAACAAGGTGGAGGGATGAGTGGACCCGGGATAGTCGCTAGAACTGGCTTCACCAAATACTATTGATATCTTCAAAGGCATGCGGGCACTTATCATCCCACTTGAACTTGGCATCCTTTTGATAAAAGTTAGAATTGCATCTCCGATAGAGATAAAGTCTTAGATACCAACCATCCTTGGAAAGATCTGAAGAGTTAAACTTTAAGATGGCATTTCTAAGATAGCTTTGATCTTTTCTAGATCTATTTCTATTCCTGTGGAGACAACAAACCCAAGGAATTTCTACTCCCAATCAATGCACTTCAGGGATTCATTTTGAGGTTATATTATCTTAACATTCAAAACTACTCAAGTCAAAGAGATGGTTTTCCTTTTCTTTGCTTTGACTACTAGATCATCAACATAGCACTCAACTTGATTGGATGAGTTCATTGAAGATCTAAGTCATGGCCCTGGTATGTAGCACCAAAGATTTTAAGGCCGAAAGGCATGACCTTATAATAATAGATTCCAATGGGTTCAAAAGTGTTTCTTTCATCCTGGGGCCATCTTGATTTGGATTAGATGACCCATCCATGGAGAATACTGCATGAGATGAGGCTATGATTAATTCTAGTATAGAAGAGGAAACTCATCCTTAGGACATGCCTTATTTAAGTCCCTAAATTGACACATATGAATTTGGCCATTCTTCTTCTTATGACACCGCTAACCGTGTATTTTTCTTCCGATGAAACCAACATCGATCAATTTCTTGACTTAAAAAATGACCTGTTATTCGATTTCTAATTGCATGCATCTAAGAGCTTGCTTGATAAGGTTAACGCTATGGTCTATTGCTAGTTTGTGGATTACTATGTCAAAAGATAATCTGGGCATCTCTTCATAGCTCCATACAAAGTAGTCTTTAAACTTAGTCAATAGTCTAACTAAGTAATTGGCTTATTCTTCATTTAACAAATCATAAGGTGAGGATTTTCTTCATCCCAAGATTGATTTCTTTAAGCTTGTCAATTATTGAATGGATCTCCTTCAAATTGGCTGCATCTTTGATTTGAGATCATTTGGATCATCTAAGTTTCTAAACACACATCCTCATAAGAGTGTGAAAAGAACCTATCGACTAAAATGATTGGGCAACCAAGTAGTAATCATCATCGACCGACTATCAATCTAGTCCCGATCTTAATCATGCATCCTCGCTTCATTGTTGTTCCATGCTTTTGAAGTACTCGACCTATGCTTAGACCATGAATAAGGAATCAAACCCTTCTTTGCAAGATTAAGAACATACAAGAGTACCAATCAAAAGGTAATTCATTAATTCTTTATATGAATCATCCTCAAGTTCTACATCAACTTCGTGACTTGAGGATGATGATCCCAAAAAAGAATCTTTTCATCTTGCATCAATGAAGAAGGCTTTAACCTAAAACCTTCAACTTTTGAGATGAAAGTGAGGTTAGAGCTAAGGTTCCCAACTTCTAATAGTTTCACATACATTTGATTCAAATACTTTGCTTTGGAGGCCTGGTCTCATCGCCCGCTTGAGTGTCACCTCAAATGAAACCCGCTGAGAGAGGTTGGCTGGTATGCTAATCACATTAGACTCATCCTCCGAGCTGGATTCCAAGTCTATGTGAATAGTAGGGTACTTATGAGAACATAACCCTATGGTCGATCCAACCAGGGTCTTCCACCTCTGAACTTTCTATTTCTCGCCTTTGCCTCTTCCTGGTGGAGGTCGAGTCATCCTACCCACATGTCCATATGATGGAATGAACTGTGGGTGAAATGTGATATGTGGCTCTACTTCTTCCTTAATTTCCTTTTCTTGTTCACTTGGACTTTTATTTTTCTTTTTTTTTCTTTTGCTTTTGCTTTTTCTTTTTCTTCTTTTTCTTTTGCATTTATATTTGAATTTTGACCAAGTTCATGAGAAAAGGTGTTTTGAAGAAGATAGTAGGTTGCATCCTCATATATCTCAACCTCTTTAACTGAAAATGACTTTTCATCACCCTTGACACAGTACTGAATCACATCCTTCCTGAACATGATGCACTAATGGAGGGAGGATGGAATCATCTTATTCTAATGTATCCAAGGCCTACCGAGCAAATTGTTGAACAAAGTATTCAAATCAATGATATAAAACTTGGCTTGCCTTTCCATCACCTATCTCCAAAGGTAACACTATGGAACCTAAAGCCCTCCTTGTTCATTGAATCCTCAACATCATCCAATCTCCTCAGAGTGTGGAGATGTCGATCCTCAAATAGGCAAGGGTCTTTAGACTCATTATTATCGATGCACCTGGATTGATGAGAACTCTGGATAATTTGAATCTACCCATGTCAATTGTAATGTAGAGAGGATGGTTGTGCTCCATGTCCCCCAGAAGTAGGTCTTCATCTATGAAAGTGATTCCCTGAGCTTCTCTAGAATAATGTGCCTTCTCTCAATAGCCGCCGAGCTAAACATATCTTGATCAAGGAGAGCCTTGATTAGTGATTCCCTCATCTCTTTGGATAAGGCAAGCATCATATGCTTAGCTTAGATGGAAAACTTTCTTAGGTGAGAGGACATTGTAGTCCACCTTGGGTGATCCTCCACAAGCATATCCAAGGTGGAGCATCGTGAGGGCTCTCATCCTCTCCAATGACTTATTTCCCATCTTGAGGTGTCGCCCTAGGAGGTAGAATGCCACTAGGAGGTTGACTTGTGATCTCTTGTGGTAATGGAAGATTCTACCTATACATCGACTCACCTAGCTTCTCCTATGGGACCCTCGATGATTCCAAGTCTATCTCAAGAGTAACCCGTATTTAGAGAAGGTATGAACTCAAATCAAAAAGTGGAAGATCGGAGTTGTTGTAATTTTTATTTAGACTTGAAGAGTTATCATTAGGAATAGATTTAGATAACCCATCAAAAGTGACACAGATATAATTCAAGCTAGCTTTATTCTTCAATTTCTTAGATTTTGAAAGAGGTACATAGTAGAAATCAAGTAAAGTAAGCGAGGTGAGGGATTTGATGCCCTCATCCACCAATACAAGATGTCTACTAGAAGAAGAGCTACCTAAAGTAGAGGTAACCACTGATGTAGTAGCTGCAATGGTGGACTGGAGGCTGGACTCGGTCGATGGTTGAGCTACTTGGCTATCCTGGCGCATGTCTTGCTATTGAACTCCCCTTTCCTAAGTTGGCTCGCAACTTGCAAACCTTCCTTGATGTTGGAGGTTTGAGCTTCGCACCGCAAGGAAAGTTTCTTGATTTTGATATAATCTTCAGAGGTTTTGGATAAGAGATATCCCAACCTTCTTTATTTGGAAGGATCGCAAGTATCCCAAGGATTACCCTAATGGAACCGGATGGTTGTTCCACAAGATTCCTTGGGATAACTATAGCACCGCTTGAAGCTATGCTCAAGTAAATGTGAAGCAATCTTCCAAAACATGACCCAAGCATATGCAGGGAAAAAGTTAGGATCATTGCTTTTGCCCACTTCCTCAGCCTCTAGTTCAGTAGAAAAAATCGGCTTCTTTAAGAGATTCTTAAAGATCTTTTGATTACCTCTTAAATGAATAAGGCTTGTTAAGTTTATCCAAAAGAGTAGGATGTACTTGGCGATATATCACGATGTTGATGATGAGGAGGAGGCAGGTGTGTGGAGGTCGCTATGGCGTAGAGGCTACCTGGTGGTAGAGGAGGTGGAAGTGACGGCTATGGAGCAAAGGTCTCTCAAACTGCTCTCTGGTCATTGTTTCCCTTTGTCTACTACTATCACTACCCCTGGCTTCCTCTCAAAAGCTTTTTGTGGCTTCTACTTTATTGATTGGTTTGGAAAAGGTGAATGCTTGGCTTTTCTCCTTATAAGTTAGCCACCTTGTTGAATAATTTCTCAAATGTTTTGATAATGAAACTTTTAAGCATGAAGGCGGCCGGGCCATGGATATTCTTAAGCAAAATCTTGATGGCATGCTATTCATACAGTTGTGGTTCATATTTCATACTCAAATTATTCCATCTGAGAATGTAATCAACGAGGGACTCACTAGGGGTTGTTGAGTCACAATGAGATTGATACCACCCTTTGTTTGAGCTCAACAAACCTCTTGATGAAGAGAGTTAACTCCAAGAAAAGTCTTTACTAAACTGTTGGAAAGTTCAGCGTACCAATCAAAGGCTATGCCTACTAAGCTACAGATAAAGGATGGAAGAGTAAAGCGTCACTACCACTGATGTTGCAACAATTAGCTCTGAAGTGTGCAATATACTGCCTCAGGTTCTCACTGCCATCGAAGCTCTTAAAAAATGGTGGCACAAAACCTTTAGGATATTGGAAGACATCAAATTCCTTGGGTAGGGTCTACCCTTTGGAACTGATGATCCTCTTTGGGCTTGAGCCAATGCTTCTCTCACCTGCTGCTCAACCATAGTCTTGATTTATTTTTTCTATATGGAGGTACTATCCACTACCTTCCTATACAAACTAGTGCTACCGCTTACTAGGTAAAGTCTCGGATCCAAGACATGCACCAACTAGTCAGATTTAGTATAACGAGGCTTATTTTGAAGTGTTAAACTACTTAACAAGTCCTAGCTACCCATCATATCTATTTGTTTATCTTTCTATTTTAATTACTTTTGGAGGTGTTAGTCAGTCTGTCTTCCTACCGGCCTTAACACCTTCCATTCTACTCACGAGGAGAGAACCCTGCATCTACCATGTGTACCCCATGAATCCTCGTTGTCTTCATTGGATCAAAATTGACCTTTTATCATCCTCTAAATCGACTAGCATATCCTAAGATTTCCTTCTTCTCCACTAAATAATCGCTACTATGTCATCTAGGATCGGTCCAACTGTGAATGAAAGATCAGTCCGATGTGGTCACTCATGAACAGATAAGCACCTAACCTTTGAAGCTTCTAGCGAGCTGATGTTATGAGGACTACACTCACTAAAAAAAAGATACTCTTGACTTATGTCGGATCTGGGCTGAGTGGTACTCTTAGGAGGATCTATGGCCATCTGAACGCTCTCCTCCCCTCAACTACATCAACATACCACTGGTGGTGGTGGATGACTATGATACATCAAGATTGACATTCCTTCTTTACCATGACTAGGGTAGAAGTTCAAGCATGAGAGCTCAACCTCGCCACAGTCGGCGGTGTAGATGGGATGGGATCTCTCAGCCATAGCCGGATCACCAATGGGGTTCTCTTCTCCCCCAATGCGGCCTTAATGGCCTTGGTTAGAATAGTAGATACTGGGACATGTACTGGAGATGGAGGATGGGGGGTAGAGCAGCGTGGTGGAGGCACTACCAACTCTCTCTAAATAGGAGCTGCTCTCCTGTGATGAGTATTCCCCAAGAAAGATATCGGTCAACATGTGGTAAGGCCGATCTAGAGAATCCATAAGTGCTGAGGCCAATGACTATCGACTATACCTCCAGTGCTCTCGGATAGTAATATAAATTGATGTGCAGACCTCTTTAGCCCTCTCATGCCTAAGCTGACTACCAACGCTACCGGAATGACGTGATCTTAAATCAAATCAACCCCACTAAATCATTCCAGAAGCTCTATAATTATAAAATTGGATCTGAGGCCAAGCATCCTCCTCCTCTCAAAGGACCTCCTAGCATCCTCTCTATCAGATCCTGATAGAGGGTGGAACTAGTTTTCTGTAACCAATAGAGAAACCATCATAGGCAACTCCTCTACAACTGATTGAGTGGCTGCCTCCAACTCTCTAGCAATGCGGGTGTGGTACCGCTTGATCATGTGATTCTTATTTCTTCATTGGGTCTAGGAAGATTGAACAGAATATGAACTAGACCCAACCTCAAAGGTAGGGGAGACAACCCCTAGAATCAATGGAGCCTTCCCCTTAGAAGGTACCAAGGAGTGGGTGAGTAATGACATGGGGAACAATGATCGATGCTTAGATCAAGTTTTGACACATTTTGACTTTTTAGGTTAACTTGGGTCAAGTAGCCAATTAGGCTAGGTTAGGCTCAAATGATGACTTGGTCAAGTTTAAACATTGATCATGAATGAGTTTTTATCAATGGTTTCAATCAATTTGTCCTATGATGGATTTTGGCTAGTTTAGTTTTCATTTTGGCTAAGTGTTGACTTGGTCAACCCTTAGGTTTGACTTAATTTGACCCAATTTGAGTGATTGAACATCTCATGATTGTTGCTCACAATGTGGCTTAGTTGGGCTCCATCCAATTTGGGATGGATTAGAATTTGCTCAAAAGGGGACTTTAGGTCACTTTGGGTCAAGTGAGCCTAAGTGTGTCGATTGACTGATCTTGAATCAAGTTTGGTTGAACTCATATATAGATTTATGATTGAAATATAAATCCATTTGCAAGTGGTTTGGAGTCAAATGAGTTTTGATTCATTTGACAATTTAAAGTTCAAAGGGTGAACATGAGTTTGATTTGGGTTTGATTTTTTTTTTTTATTTAATTTTGGTTTGATGATTGAAGTTTGTGTTTATATTTGGATTCATGATTTAATTTGATTGAATCATGAAAAATCAAGTTTAAGGTGAGTTTGATTTGGCTAAATTCAAGGTGACTTGAAAAAAGTTGGATTTGGGTTGATTTTGGTTTTATTTTGGATGATTTTTGAAGATGATTGAAGATTTTGTAGATTTGTGAATAATTTAATTTGATGGTTGATATTGAATGTGGAAATAGTTGAATTGTTAAATTGTGAATATAAAATAAATTAAATGGTTGGTGAAAATTGATAAATATTTTTGGGTTTAGAATTTTTAATTTAAATTGATTTATAATCATAAAATATAAATTTATATTTGTTAATTTGTAAATATGGAAAGTTGAAAAGAAATCAATTCAATGATTTGGATATTGAGTTTGAAAATTTGAGATTGGGAATTGATTTAAGTTTTTTATGAATTTGATTTGGGATGCTATTTAGATTTGATTTGGAATTTGACTTGAAGAAGGAAGTGAGGAGTTGGTTCAAGCTGGGTGCAAATTTTCCCCACTGCCTAGGCATGATTCTATGGCTAACTCTCCTAAGTCTCTGAGTTAGGTTGAGTTCACTTAATCACTAGATGTGTCTTAAGACTAGGAAACTCTTAGTGTCTAAAGAAGTCCTGTCTAAGATGGAGGGTTGAGAGCTCATCCTAAATAGGTCAACAAGGGCCCAATATGTGGTGTGATTGACAAGGTACACGCGTGGTGTTGACAAATGATCAACAACACTGAGTGATCACAAGCACTAATAGAAATGATCTACTCTTAACCCAAAGTGTAGAAGAAATCTAGAGCTTAGTGCAATGTGACTTTACTCATGTCACAAACATAGGAGAGTGAAGGAAGAGTCCACTAGGGATAAAGTATATGAACCTTCCACTAGGGAAATAGGTTCAAGTCATCTACAAGGGGATCAGAGGTTTGATTTGATTTGGATCTCACTAGGGAGAGCAATTTGAATTGAGTTGTTTGTTTAATTATGTTTATTTTGACTCCACTGGGGTAGATTGATTAAATTTATTTTGTTTGTTGTTTGTTCTGTTATTTTACTCCATTGAGGGAGGAGGGTTGAATTTATTTCTAATTTTTAGATTCTGAATTTGAGATGGTCTCTGTTGGTTTGCAATGGACTGTACTGAGTAGGCGCCATGGAAACCTTAGGCTAGCTCAATTTTGTCAATCCAAAGGGAGTAGTCTACCAACCACAAGGTAGGACTATCCAACCAAAGGGGTATCTTTTGGTGTGTAGTAGTTATACTAAGAATAAAGCATAGTAAACTTACATCCTCCAAAGTAAAGACATTCTTGTGATCCATTGAAGCAAGATTGAACCCCCTAGATATTTGAGTGAATGTTGTTGGGGGACTTCAATCAACTCTAAGATATTTAAAGGATTGATTTCACTTTTTATTATTTGTTTTGATGGATTTCGTTGGTTTGTGATGGATCACACTAAGAAGGAGCTTATATCAGCCTAAACTTATCTCAAATTCTTGAACCAATGGAAGTAGCTTCCCGGCGAACTATCAAAGGAGTGCCTTTCAATTTGTAATATAAGTCGAAAAGCGCAGACTCATCTTTTACAAAGACCACTAGGGTGATCGATTACTTTGGGCAACAAATCAAGGGCTTCTGTCAATTTATGATCATGCTAGAAAGAATGTCATAGTCTTACATTTTTCCATAATGGAATGACCGTGGGTAAGCTTGTGGAAAAATAAATTAAGGACCTAAGGCATAGAGTGATCACGACTTATCTGATAGGTAGTCAAGCAATTCCTATGGGGAGTTCTACTAATGAAAGATGATACCTTTTGAAAGCATTTGGGGCTTAAAATCTTAATCCACAAGTGAATATTTTATTTGTTTGTTTAGTTTATTTATCGTGGACCCTGTTGTGAGGGATCATAATAAAAGAGCTTATATCTTTGATCAAATATCTTGACAAAAGAATTTGATCCATTGAACAAATTCTCCAAGAGGATGGCTACTAGGAAAGGGGATTATCCAATCCAAGTAACAGGTAGTGTAAAATAAATGAGGGGCGTGATCCAAATAGAGTGCCCACAAGGGGAGGGGCCACTAAAGGCATGATCCAAAACCTTGGAGAGGATAATATCATAGGTATTCGATGGCTGACATAAGGAGAAAGCACAGAGACTCACATTTTCTAAGAGTGGTGTACTGGTGAGTCCATCGAAGCAAACATATAACCTAAGGTGCCCGTTGGTTTGTAATAATCATTCTAATAAGAAAGTCAGGGATTCACATCTTCCTATAATAGAACTGACTATCGGGATAGTCTCTCTTTGGCTCAATAGGTGACATCTAACCTAGGGCGATTACTGAGTGAATTCTGCTGGAGGACTTATATTAATTCAAACATAGTCAAGAGAAAAGGAGCCTTTGGGGGACTTACCCTAAACCTCAAATATACTCAACCTAGTTAGCATGATGGTTAGTTCAAGGAGAAAGTGTGGGGACTCACATCTTCTTAAATAAAGCCAACATGAGGTGACTTATCAACTGGGTAGTGAAGTCTACCAAACTAAAAAGGAACTTATTGGTTTGCAATGGTTAAGTTAGGAAGAAAGCATGGGGACTCATATCTTCCAAACAAAGAACCACTAGAGTGACATACTAGTGAGGTAGCATGTAAACCCAACCTAGAGCAGCTAATGAGTTAGTGCCACAGGGGGCTTGCTCCAATATCAAAATAGCTAGAGACAAAAATTTGTATTTATTTTTGTGTATGTGTTAAAGAGAAAAGGACACCTCTTGCATTATCTCATGCCTACCTTAGATATGCTTGGGTAATTTGATGAAATGGTGCCACATATGGTGGATGGAATTCCCATTAAGAAAGGATGTCGCTTAGGTTCTCTCACACCCAACTTAGTTGTGCTGATAGAAATAGGATGCCTCTTGGGTTCTCTCACACTTATTTTAATAGTGCTAGGAGATTGTGTTTGATTGTGTTTGCATTATGAAAGAGGGATAGGATGCCTCTTGGGTTCTCTCACACCTATCCTAGACACTTCATGGTGGATTAACAAGACAAGAAAACAACGCTTTAAAAGAAGAGAGGATTTTTTTTGATGAAATAGAATCAAATTTTTGTTCTTTTGTTGATAATCATTTTCAAACATGTTTTATGGTTAGTATTTCTTCAAATAGAGCCCATTAATTGAAAGCATCGGGTGTTCCCCGTTACAATCAATGAGCTGATATGATCCTCCTTGATAGGCCTTCTCTATGACATAGGGGACTTCCCAAGTGGGTTCAAACTTGCCTCTCATCTTTTGGGAGCCACAATTGGTCTCCTAGACTAACACAAGTTCTCTAGAAAGACCTAGGGTAGACCCACTTTGTGAGCTTAAATCATTTTGGCCTTGTACAACTCGAGGTTACATGCGTAAGTGATTTTGCATTCTACTCAACGGATCTTGCTCAATGTTATCCTTAGTGAGAGTTGAACTTAAAGGTAGAATAGATTGGCACCATACTTAAAAATGGATAAATTGAGTTGGGTTGGTATGTGGTGTGGTATGCCCACTTCAACTATTCATTCCACTATATTGTTTTCATCAGTCTTCTTTTTTTGGATGAGAGTTTTGTTGAATTCTACTAAAGTTGCTCGGGTAATAGATGGTGGATTATCTCCAATCTATACCATGTCTTACGGAAAAGCTAGATCTGGTGCTTTTGAATGCGACCATTAGTGGATATAATTTTCAAGGCTCCCGAACCTATATACAATATGGTTCTTAAAAAATTGAAGCACATGTGGTGACCTCTAGTGATTGCCTCCACTTGGAAAAGTAATCGGTGGTAGCTAAGATGAACCGATGACCCTTGGAAGAAGTAGGATCGATCAGACCCATAATATTAGTACCCCAACACTCAAATAGCCATGAGGCCAATGTAGGGTGTAGAATGTGGGTGGTTGATGTAGGACCACACCGTGTACGACATTGATGGCATCTCTAGCTACATCCATGCATGTAATCATCAAGGCCGTAATATCTCTCTTGATCTTCATCTTCATCTTTGGACTAGATTGATGTGCTCCGCATAGACCTGAATGTACCTCGATTATAATGCCATGGGCTTCACATTTGTCTAATTAATGTAATCACATCTGCTCAAAGGACTGTCGGTACAAGGTTCCATCATCGAGAGAATAGGAGAGGGCTCTTTATTTCACCTGATGGGCTTGTGACTTCTCTTGAGGTAGTTTGCCGATGTTCAAATAGTCTAGGAGTGGTTGCCTCCAATCCAGCTCCTTGTCATTATAGTCAACGGCAACCTCCCCTTCAAGAGAAAGTCTCTCGATGAGTTCAGCATCAATAAGAGATAGGACTTGCCTGCTTTGAACCCTTATTAGAATGGACTCATCTTTGGACATGCCAATTCATTGGCAAGTTTGGCATCACTCGCATTCTCGAACCTTTATAGATGGTGACTTGATTTGGGTCACTTCATGGTATATCATGGTAATTATGAAGCTTGGGTTTAAGAACCTTAGGACCTTCGGTTGATGATTGAGAATCGATATTGATGCTTGACACACACTTTAATGATGGCTAACTCGCAATTAAATCCTCATACTCGACTTTGTTGTTGATGCGGTTGGAGATAGTATGAGCATCACATCATATGAGTTAATAGAACTATTCCTTCCATTGCCTTTCCTGGAAGAGTATATCATTATTCTTCTCCTTTATGAAAGGAAGCCACATCATCAAAATACATCTCCCATCAGCGATTATCAACCTCCCTAAGTTCATGATTGTTTAGTGAGATCATCCTGGATCAGTGGTGGTGTGCTATTAGAAATCTTTCTTGTCCTTTTACCATGGAGGGTACAAATGATATCAAACTATGAGAGAATCATGAACCAACGTGCAAACATTGAAGCATTGGTCATGAGATACTATAGTGGATTGGTTCTAGAAAATTCATAAAAAGCATATAGTGTTGTAGCTTTTGAGATGCAAAGATCAAAGCTAGGTTTTCAATAGGTGGGTAGTTTGCTAGCATGAATCGATGATGGTTGAGGTAGTAGAGAGCAATCCTTCCCTTCATTATTGGCAGGCCAAGAGAGTGTCATCATGCGATAGAGGATGAGTGGCAGTGATAGGGCTAGAACAACTTCACCAAATATTGCTTGATATCTTCAAAGGCATGCTGGTACTTATCATCCCACTTGAACTTGGCACCCTTTTTGATAAGTGTTGGGAATGGCATGATCTCCCTGATAGGTTAAAGATAAAGCATCTCAGATATGCCAAATGTCCTTGGAAAGATCTGAGTTGAGTTAAACTTTTAGGATGTGGCATTTCTAAGATAACTTTGATATTTTCTAGATCTATCTATATTCCCCGGTGTCGGACAATAAACCCAAGGAATTTTCCAAGCTTTTCAATGCACACTTCAGGGGATTCATTTTGTGGTTATATTATCTTAACCATTCGAAAACTACTCTCAAGTCAAAGAGAAGGTGTTCATTTTCTCTACTTTTGAATACTAGATCATCAACATAGCACTCAACCTAATGATGGATGAGTTCATTAAAGATCTGAGTCATGGCCCATTGGTATGTAGCACCAGCATTTTTAGGGCCGAAAGGCATGACCCTATAATAATAGATTTTGATCGGGGTTCAAAAAGCAGTGTTTCTTTCATTTTAGGGGGCCATCTTAATTTGGTTGTATCAAAATGACCCATCTATGAATGAGAATATTGCATGAGATGAAGTGATATCCACCATTAATTCTGGTATAGGAAAAGGAAACTCATCCTTAGGATATGCCTTATTTAAGTCCTGAAGCATATCATTTGGTCATTCTTCTTTTAACTGGATGACTTGTAACCAAGTAGGTATTTTTCTTCCCGATGAAACTAAAATTGATTAGTTTCTTAACTTTAAAATGACTTATTGTTCAATTTTTCGCATGCATCTAGGAGCTTACTTAATAAGGTTAGCTTGATTATTGCTAGTTTATGGATTGCCACGTTAGGAGATAATCTGGGCATTTCTTCATAACTCCATACAAATCAGTCTTTAAACTCAATCAATAGCTTAACTAAGTCATTGGTTTCTTCTTCATTCAGCAACAAACAGATGTATGTCGGGCGTGGATTTTCTTCTATATCAAGGTTGATTTCTTTAAGCTTGTTAATCATTGAATGGATCTCCTCTTTAAATTTTGGTGGTGCATCTTTGATTTGGAGATCATCTGGATCATCTAAAGTTTCTAAAGACACATCCTCATGAAAGTTGGTGTTGTGTGGAAAGAACCTATTATATTATAAATGATTGGTGACAATTAAGTAGTAATCGTCATCATTGACTGGACCCACTGTCCCAAATCCTAGTCTTGATCTTAATCGTGCATCCCTGCCTTTGTTATTCCACTGCTTTTCAAAGTACTTTGACCTATGCTTAGACCATAAATAAGGAATCAAACCCTTTCTTGCAAGATTAAGAACACAAGGCGGGTACCAATCAAAAGGCAATTTCATTAATTCTTTATATGAATCATCCTCAAGTTCTACATCAACTTATAGACTTGAGGATGATGATCCCAAAAAGAATCTCTTGACAACATCTTTGGAAGGAGGCTTCTTAACTACTAAATCTTGACTTTTGAAGAAAGTGAGGTGCAAAGTTTCCAACCGTTGTCTAATAGTTTCACATACATTTGATTCTAATACTTTGCTTTGTCTAGAGGCCTGGTCTTCATCCTTATCTGGCTCGAGTGTCACCTCCAATGAAACTTGCTGAGAGGGGTTGGCTTGTATACTAATCACATTAGACTCATCCTCCGAGCTAGATTCCAAGTCTATGTGAATAGTAAAGGTGCTCCCATGAACTAGAACATAACCCTTATTGGCTAATGGCCAACCAAGGGGTCTTCCACCTCTGGAACTATCTATATTTCTACTTCTGCCTCTACCTGGTGGACGTTGAGTCATCCTACCCGCATGCCCATATGATGGAATCAACTGTGAGTGCAATGTCATATGCGGCTCTACTTCTTTTTCAATTTCCTTTTCTTGTTCACTTGGACTTTCATTTTTTTTTTCTTTTTATTTTGCTTTTTCTTTTTCTTCTTTTTCTTTTTCTTTTGAATTTTAATTTTGTTCAAGTTCATGAAAGTGTTTGAAAGATAGTAGCTCATCCTCATATATCTCAACCTCTAACTTTTCATCTCCTTGAGATAATTCAATCATCTCACTTGATGCCGATGGGGAGGATGGAATCATCTTATTCTGATGTATCCAAGGCCTATCGAACAAAGTAGTGAATGAAGTATTTAAATCAATATTGTAAAACTTGGCATCAGTCTTCCACTCACATATCTCCAAACGTAACACTATGGAACATCTTGTTCATTGAATCTCTCATCATCAGATCTAAGTGGAGATTGATCCTTAAATAGGCAAGGGTCTTTAAACTCATAATGTTCACTGATGCACTTAGATCAACGAGAACTCTGGCTAGTCTGAATCTGCCCATGTTCACTGTAATGTAGAGGGCATGGTTGTGTTCCATGTCCCCTAGAAGTAGGTCTTCATCTGTGAACGTGATTCCCTGAGCTTCTCTGGAATAATGTGCCTCCTCTCCAATAGAGGTCAACTGAGCTAACCATATCTCTGTAACAAGGAGAGCCTTGATTAATGATTTCCTCATCTCTTTGGATAAGATAAGGGCATCCTATATGCTTAGCTTAGATGGCAACTTTCTTAGATGAGAGAGGACATTGTAGTCCACCTTGGGCTAATCCTCCATAAGCATATCTAAGGGTGGAGCATCCTGTGGAGGAGCTTCTCGATCCTTTGAACCAATGACTTGTTTCCCTCTATATTGAGGTCTTTAGGAGATAACCTGCCACTATAGAGGTTGACGGTGATCTCTTGTGATTGGGTAATGGAAGATTCTATCGTGCTAAATTTATAGCTTATGGGACCCTCAGAATTGGATGATTCCAAGTCTATCCCAAGAGAAAAACTTATAGTATTCAGAGAAGGGAGATCCAACTCTAAATTAGAAAAAGGAAGATCATAATTATTATAATTGTTGTTTAAACTTTGTTGGTTTAAAATTTCTATAGGAGTCACCTTCAAATCTGTGGAGAAAAAGAAAGGTAAGACCTATAAAAATTCATCTTTTTAGGATGCCACATAGATCCATAGATATACTTATTCAAGTGATCAAGTACATCATCAAGGAATAGTATACTATCTCAAATGACAGAAGTCACTACCCTTTCATGGACCTAATCACCTCAATAAGGACTCTTAAGATTGATGGGTCTATATATGTACTAGAGATTCGTTTCCTATTTACATGAAAAAGTAAAGTAGGATTATTTTAAATCGAGTTTGTTAAGTTCCCTATAGGGGCAACCCCATAGTTAATTACATCCTAATGAATATGGATTCTTTAGGAAAACTCTCGATTAAGATAAATGATCATTATCTTTGAAGATTTCAATATGAAAGGACTATCAATCGATTGGTTTATATTTGGAAGATTAAATGGGATTGATCAAAAGAGGTAGTTATTATCGAAGCCAAAATAGGAGATAAGTAAGCAATGCTCACGATGCTAGGAAACCTAACATGCATCTCAAACTATCCTATAGTTGGGCTATATGTTTTAGAAATTGATTTAGTTTATTTGAGTTGCAATTTTCATTAGAAGTTTAGGACTTAAGATTCCTTGACACATAATTAAAGAAATGCCTAAGAGGTGAGGAATTATGCTTATGGCCCACAAAGGGGAAAAGCAACCTCAGGACCTAAATCTAGGGAGCTTCGGTGAGGACCGGAAGCACAACCTAAATCTAAGGTGAAAATGGGTAATTGGTTTGCCTTCACAAGAATAGACAAACCACCCAACTTGGACTTACACGGGGTGTCCACCAACTAACTCCTCTATAATTTTAAATACATGTAGGCAAGTCTTTATGCTTATGCAAGATAGCTAGGTTTATTATTATTTAGAGACTAAGTCCTTAAACTCATTCCCTAAAGAAATTAGATCATGTAAAGGGACATGCTTCAAATGACCTAAATCTAATGCAATTCAAATTTCATTTTATTTTCATTTTGTATAGTTATTTTGACTCATGCTCAAAGGATTTATATGACTAATGCATGAGAAAGAAGGATATTTGTTAAAATCAGTGAGAAGGTAGGAGGTGAGTTTCCACCACCGCTCTCAAAGGTCAAGCCGAGTTTCTTTAAAAAAGGTGGAAGCCCTCTAATCAAGAGTGAAATATGATGCATTTGTCCATGATATTATAAAATAAATGTTCATCCAGCTAAGGCGTTGCTAATTCTTTTATCTTGATTTTAAACCTAAGCTTTTGGTGAGGTTATGAGTTATTTAATTTTTATTAAAGTTATTAAGTAGGATAAAAGATTTATTTTTTCCTAAAGAGCCTAATCCACATCCAGGCCATGCATAAAATAAGGAATAAACTAGAAAATGCATGCCACTTAATACAAAAGCTAAACAAATCATCAACCAATTTATGAAGCAAATCACAAAAAAGAATAAAAGGTCATTGTGGTCAGGCACCACCGCACAAACCTGAAAATATAAAATATGGGTAGTCAAGCTCTACCCTTATACAACCCAGATTATAAATGAATTAAATTACAATTTAAGCAAGGAATTCATTGTTATGAGGGTATTCAAGATTTATTTCTTCTTTCTTCTTTTCATCTTTCTTCCTTTTTTCTTCTATCTTCTTTTGGTTCCTTCATTTGGATGATTGGAAGGTGGATGCTCCAAGGCTGCACAAGGTACATAAGATAGGATCTTATGACCAACACTCATCCTAATCCTCATAACAATCATTCCAAAATCCTAATTATACAAATTTACATAAAAAAGGAAAAGGTGGAAAGCTAACTAAAACCTATAAAATAAAGGTTAGCTAAATCACACAACACAAATCTCAAGCATATATGTTGGACTTATCACCCCACACATGGGTGACTTTTGGATTATGCTTAGGGGTATAAAGCACACAAGCAAAAGCATTTATATTTTTTTTTTATGATAGCACCCTTAAGCATAATCTTCAGAAAAGAATAGTTAGAATTAAGTACCATTCATTTTATGAGCATACACCCTAACATCTATTCTAAAATATATATCATAAAACACAACAAACATCAAACCATGCACTAACCTTACCTAATGCTAGAAGTTTTGACTTAGACTAATGTGTGTGCTTTGAAGGCTTGTGTGGTATGCTTAGTTATGGCTTTAAGTTTAAATTTTCTAAGTATGAAGAACATGTTCAACTTAGAGGAGGGTTTTATTTAAGTTGTTTAATCATTTTGGGTTAATTTTATTTCATGTTTTAACTTAATTTAAGTGGATCCTATAATTAATTACTAAGCTATGAAAGAGGAAAGAGAGAACTTCTCTTCCTTCCCTAACCTAAGTAATTCTAAGTAGATTCACAGTTTCACGGTGAATGTTTTGATTTTTTTTAATCAATCCTAAGTTTAGATAAACTCTAAACAAACCTATTCAAAATGCATTTTAAGATTAAATAAAATGAATCAAAATTCACATAACACACATTACTTCATTTCTTTCCCAACATATATAACATGCATATGGATGGACCGTATATCTATACATGCATGAGAGTATTTAACACACTTTATGATGCATATTGGTAATCCATTTAAGAAAATTTAGAAGTTGAATATGCATGATTTTTCTTAAGTAGAAAGGTTTTCCTTATCCAAATTTTCACATGCACACATGAAAGTAAGAAAGGCATAAGTGAGTATAGCACCATTGCTAACCAGAGGTGTAAGGTACAAGACCTACTTATTGCTACTTAAAGTCTCAGAACCACAAGGTTTTCCAGACTAATATACCACTTTTCTTAAATACAAACATATGTATAAAAGAAATAAAATACAAAAGGAGAATGCAAAAGTTTGTTTAATGGATTCATTTTATTTTTATGCAATTTATGTATGCAAGTATAGGTAACCCTTCTTAGGTGATAGCATAGAGATGAATAGGGTATGGAATTAAGTAAGTGTTGGGTTCTTTTCAAATGAACCCTATATCTTACCAACTCCTATTCAAAACTATGTCCAACGTAAGAAAGAAAGGGAACCTATACTAAGCATATCTTTATAATCTATCACATGCAAACTTATAATTAAAGTATAAGTAGCATACTTCCAGATTTTGTATTTAATTTATATGTTTTGAAAATAATTTGGATTTAATAGTGATAATAGTCATTCATATTTCTACTTTAGCCAACACATGCAAATTTGACATAAAGTAAACAATTTCATTTTAAAATTTGAATTTAAAATTATGAATGCAAATCACACGGCATACAACTTAACATGTTGGGGAAAGATCCAAAGCAATGAAATTATGTAAACAAACTCACTTCACTTAAATCCTAAAGACATTCTTATGGAATAAGAAAATTTAGAATAAATCAAAGTGAATTTCAAAGTGATTTTTATTTAGTTTAAAGTTTGATTTAATTTTGAAAAGGTGAGGTGAGTTTGTTATTCCTAACCCATTCCCAAATGTGTTTTGTATTTTTGTTTAATTTTTAAATAATTAAATCCATTTTTATGTGTTGATTAGGTTAAGGTATGAATTAAGTAGCTTAATTAACCCTTACCAACACCACCTTATAAGAATTAACTAAATAATTATAAGTCAATGAGATGACATAAAATTAACAAGGAATTTAAATTTGTAAAGCACCTAATAAGTAAAAGGCCTAATATAATTTAACTCATAATTAAAAGTTAATTAAACTAAGAGGTTTAGCTTAAGTAATTTCAAAACACCCTTTCACACATGTGAATTGGGTTTTGATTTCCTTAATTGAACTTAGGATATTAAACACCTAAGCATCTACCCAAGGTAGATTAATTAAGTTCTTAAATTGTTTAGAATTTTTAGAAATTGATTAAGGGAAAAATTAATGAATTAGACCATAATTAAAAGGAGATTACATGGGGGTTTAAAGAATAGCCTAGGGGAAATGCCCCAAAAATATTCCATAAACCTCCTACTCACTGGATCTAACATTAATTAACCCTAATCATAGGTTAAAATTACTAATCATACCCTAATTATGCTTAATTACATAAGGAGGGTAATTAAGGAAACCATATGTAATTATTCTAATCAAGCCTTCAATAAATCCCAAGAAAATTAAGGGAGGAAGAAGTCATCCAATAAAACTTACCCAAGAAATTTAAGATTAATCAGATACCTAATTAAAAAGTAATTAGCAAAATACACTTTCCAATATAACCCAAATTCAGAGAAAAGCATAATTTAAAACCCATTGAAATTAATTTTAAAATATTATAGGTTTAATTATCTATCCATAGAATTTTATTTCATATTTTCTAAATTTTTTTAAAGAGTTATGAATTTTGAAGATCTCGAATTAAAAATTAATTAAGCATTTTAAATAATTCCTAACTAATCCCTGCCTCACGGTGCGACGCGTGGCGGTGGCGGTTAGCACGCTTTACATGTGTCATGCTATGAGGGGATCACTTAACTTGTCAAATCAGGGTGGTGGCGCGCGCTTTATTCTTCGTCGATCAAAGATCGGTGGCGATCTCCGCATTTTAAATGGATAAAGGATATCTAAACATGCTGAATCTCATCATCCATCTAAAATGCATGGATGGGAGATCATCCAAGTTCTTCCCCTTGATCAATAGAGATCCATGATCAAGGGAAGATCCAACTCTAGCATGGATTCAAACCAAACTCAACCCACACCATCTAAAGGAGAGAGCCTCAATGGTCAAAAATTGATGGGGTGAAAATTTCTTTCATAAAGCTCTACACCACATTGAGTTTAATGGTCAAAAAATCCCATACCTCACCGGAGGTGATCACTGGTGCTCGATTCCCTTGGAGAAACTTCATTTGGTTGAGATGAAGCCTTGCTGAAGTTTTGAGCACTTGAAGCGGAGTGGATTAATGTATGGATCACCTCCTCCTATGCTTGAGCTTAGACTTGGTCACCTAAGTGTGCTTACAAAAGGAATTGGAAAATGAAGTGTGGAAGAAGTTGGCAATTGATTGGCTTCCCTATTTTCACTATTTAGAAATGGAAGAATGGAATGAGCTCTAGGATGCTCTATCATCAGGGCTCCCGGTCTCCTTAGCACTCAATCGAATTAGGGAATTATGCATTTGAGTTTGTTTAGGTGGATTATATCTCCCCCATGGGGTTGGGTTGGGTGAGAGGGTGTTATGGTCGGTTTGAGCCAAGGAGTGGATTGCCAACCTTTATGTGAATTTGAGCTTAGAGGAGTTTGAATTTTCAATTTTGACCATAGGGTTGGGTTTGGTCTAGGGACCAAATAGGCTGACCCACACCCATTGGGTTGGGTGGACTACTCATCACTAAATCCCCTTGAGCTTTTAGGAAAGCCTCAATTGAATGTGAAGAGGGTATGCCAAATTACCCATGGATTAAGCCAAAATTTGTTCTATGGCCTAGGAGTAGGATGATCATTTTATTATTTTTCTACTTTGGATATGTTGGGTATGTGGAAACTAGGTTTGGCCAAGTTTTATGAGATTTGGAATTCATTTGATAGGGTTTGGCTCATATTGACCCATTTAGGTCAAAATAGGTCAACTTGGATCAGTTTGACCAATAGGTCAAATTGGGTCAAACCAAGGGTTGGGTCAAGTTCATATGATTATTTGAAGTTTTGGTGGCTTTGGTTTGATTCAATTTGGTATATATTTGGTTTTGGCTCATATGACTTCATTTAGGTCAAATGGGTCAAGTTGACCTATTTGACCCATTTGACCTATTTGAGGTATGTCAAGGGTAGGTTTAGGTTTGGTTAGTCATATGGAGTGGATTGGTATCTTTGTTTCCAATCAATTTGGGTTAAGTTCAATTTGGCTCAACATGAACCCTTTAGGTCATGTTGGGTCTAAGGTCAATTGGGCTAGGTTGGGTCTAGTTGGCCAATTGAGGCTTTGGTCAAGTTCCACAAGTGATTTGGAATGGACTTGACCCATTGGTTTCAATCAATTTGGCTTAGATCAAGTTTTGACACATTTTGACCCTTTAGGTCAAAATGGGTCAACTTGGGTCAAGTGAGCTAATTGGGCTAGGTTAGGCTCAAATGTTGGCTTGGTCAAGTTCAAACATAGGTCATGAGTGAACTTAGATCAATGGTTTCAATCAATTTGGCCTATGGTGGAATTTGGCTATGTTAGGTTTCATTTTGGGTTAAGTGTTGACTTTGGTCAACCATAGGTTTGACTTGGTTTGACCCAATTTGATTGATTGATCATCCCATGATGATTGTTGATCATGATGAGAGGGCGATATGAGTTTGGTTCAATCCAATTTGGTTAGGATCAAAATTTGGCTCATAAGGGTACTTTAGGTCACTTTGGGTCAAGTGAGCCTAAGTGGGTCAAATGGCTTGGTCAAAGCTTGATTTGAAGTTGGTTGATCTTGTATATGGACTTATGATTGAAATATAAATCCATTTACAAGTGGTTTGAAGTCAAATGAGTTTTGATCCATTTGAAAATTTCATATTCAAAGGAAGAATATGAAAGGGTTTTGATTTTTTGGTCTTGGTTTTGATTGAGTGATTGAAGTTTGGATTTATATGAGCTCATGATTGTAGGGTTGATTGAACCATGAGAGAGAAAATCAAGCTTGATTTGAAATTGATTTGGCTAAGTTCAAGATTTTGACTTGAAAGGCTTAGATTGATTTTGAGTGGATTTGAGTTTGATTTTGGAATTGGTTTTGATTGTTTGAATTTATATTTCATTTATATATGTGAATATAAATGAGAATATAAATTGATCATGAGAAAATTTCAAGGATTTGAAGTTGTTTAATCATGATTTGGGCTAAGTCCATTAAGAAGGATTTAAAGGACTTAAGGAAATTTTTAAATTGAAATTTAATTTTTGAATTTAATTGGATTGATTTATATTTATATTTCATTTATATATGAGAATATAAATGAGGATATAAATAAGTTTTGAGAAAATCCCATGAGTTTGAATAGGTTTTATCATGATTTAAGTTAAATCCATTAAAGTGAATCTAAAGGATTTAAGGGAATTTTTAAATTGGAATTTAATTTTTGAGTTGGATTTGATTGATTTATATTTATATTTCATTTATATATGAGAACATAAATGAGAATATAAATAATTTTTGAGAAAATCTCATGATTTGAATTGATTTGATCAAGAGAGTTGATTTTGGCTAAGTCCTTTAATGGAAAATTAAAGGGACTTAGGACATGAATTGATTTGGAATTTTGAGTTTGATTTGATATTTGAATTTATATTTCATTTATATATGTGAATATAAATGAGAATATAAATGATTATGAGAAAATCTCAAAGGTTTGAATAGTTTTGAATCATGATTTTGGTTAAGTCCTTAAGAAAGGATTAAGGACTTAGGAAAATTTGAACTAAGGAATTTTTGATGGATTTTGATTATGGGTTTTAATCATAGATTTTAATCATGGATTTTAATCATATGAAGTTGATTTGAATTTAGAGAAAATCAATTAAAATTGATTTGGAGTTTGACTTGAAGGAAGGAAAGTGAGGAATGGTTTAAGCTATGGGTAGAAAATTTTCCTAACACCCTCATGACCTATTCCTATGGCTAACTCTTCTAAGTCTTCTACCTAATCACTAGATGTGTCTTAAGACTAAGGAACTCTTAAAGTCTAAGATAAGTCCTATGTCTAAGATGGAGGGGTTGAGAGCTCATTCTAAAAATGAGGTCAACAAAGTGTGCCCAATAGGTGTGGTGTGACTGACAAGGAACACCGCATGTATTGGTGTTGACCAAATGATCAACAACACTGAGAGATCACAAGCACTAACAGAAATAATCTATCCTTAACCCAAAAAGAAAGAATCTAGAGCTTAGTGTAATGTGGCTCTACTTATGTCCAAGACATAAGAGAGAGGAAGAAATCCACTAGGATGAGTGTGAACCTTCAACTAGGGAAGTAGGTTCAAGTCATCCACAAGGGGATGAGAGGTTTGATTTGATTCTCACTATGGAGAAAAGGGGTTTAATTTGTTCCACTAGGGAAGAGGGTTGAATTTATTTTAATTTTTGTTAGGTTTGAATTTTAGATGAACTGGTTTGTAATGGCATAAGTAGAGCCATGGAGGCTAAGACCTAACTGATTTACCAATCCAAAGGTAGTCTACTAAACATAGTAGGACTAGCCAACCAAAGGGATGCCTTTCGTAGCACTAGAAGAAAGCAGTAGACTTACATCCTCCAAAGTAGAGACCAATTGGGTAATCTAAAAATGATTGAACCCAACCTATGAATTGAGAATGCCACTGGGGACTTAAATCAACTAAAGATAGTCATTGATTTCATTTTTTAGATTTGTTTGTTTTATTATGATGGATCTAGGTTTGTGATGAACTGTGAGTACCATGGCTAAACCTAACTTAGATTTATCAATTCAAAGGGAGTCTACCAACCACGGTAGGACTATCCAACCAAGGAGAAATGCCTTTTGGTATATGGTCAAGTCTTAAGAAGAAAGCATGGGACTCATCATCTTTAAGAACCAGGGTGATCATTGCTTTGGACAAAAAACCTAGGTTAACTATTGAGTGAATGCCACTGGGCAACTTAGATCAGCTCAAAGATAGTCAAAGATTAATTTTTATTTTTACTTTTTTTTTATGGGATCCATTGGTTTGCAATGAATTACACTTAGAAGGACCTTATAGAAGCCAGACCTATCTCAGATTTATCAACCAAAGGGAGTAGCTTCTCCGATGGGAGAACTATCCAACCAAAGGAGTTTTTGCAATGATCAATTGAAGGGAAGAAAGCTCTGACTCACATCTTCCACTAGAAAAGATATTGATGATTGGGCAACAAATCAAACCTTTCCATGGTTTGATAATCATGCTAGAAAGAATGCATCATAGTCTTATATCTTTCAAAGAATGATTGGGTAACCCGCTTGTGGAAAAATAGATTGAACCCGACCTAAGGGACTAGTGAGTACACCCTGGATTTATCTCAACTCGTAGTGCAATTCCTATAGGAGTTCTCACACCCTAAAGATAGATGTCCGCTTGAAAAGGGGCCCTTTGGGGCTTGAATTTAATCCACAAGCAAATTAATTTTTTATTTTGTTTTATTATTTTATCATGGACCTGTTAGTTTGAGGGATCAAACCCAGAAGGAGCTTATATCGCCTAGACCTATCTTAGATTTATAACCAAGGGAGAATCTGTGCACAACAAATTTTTCCAACCAGGGTGGCTACTAGAAAGGGGAATTATCCAATCTAACCCTAAGTAGTGTAAATGGGAAAGGACTTGATCCAAATAGAGTGCCCATGGGGATGGGGTCGGTAAGGGCTTAATCCAACACAGAGAAGATGACATGGCTCATAACAATAGGTATTCTCCAACTCAAGGAGAAAGCAGGGACTCATATCGCCAAGAGTGGTGTACTCACCGGGTGAGTCGCCGCGATAGAAACATCAACCAACCTAAGGTGCCCATTTGCAATAATCCTAGGAAGAAAGCTGGGGACTCACATCCTCTATAGGAACCGAGGATAGTCTATCTTCGCTAACAGTGCTATCCGACCTAGGGCACAAGTGAATGCCACTAGGGGACTTATATCAACTCAAAAGTAGTCAAGAGGAAAGGAGCCTCTGGGGACTTATCCTAAACCTCAAATATACTGAACCTAGTTAGAGCATGATGGCTAGTTCAAGAAGAAAGCACGGGGACTCACATCTTTTTAAACAAAGTCAACATGAGGTAGTTTAGTAGTGAGGTAGTGAAGACTACCATACTAACAAGGCACTCATTGGTTTGCAATGATTAAGTTAGGAAGAAACCTCAGGGACTCACATCCTCCAACAAATGATCGTTGGGGTGACATACTAGTGAGGTAGTATGTAGACCCGACTTAGAGCAACTAATGAGTGAGTGCCATAGGCGACTTGCTCACACATCAAAATAGCTCGAGACAAAAGATTTGTGTTTATTCCTATGCATGTGTTAAAAGGATAGGACGCCTCTGGGAGACTCTTACATCTACTTTAAAACACACTTGGAACTATAAAATGATGCCACAGATGGCAACAAGAATTCCCACTAAGAAAGGATGTCGCTTGGATTCTCTCACACCTATCTTAGTTATGTTAATCAAAAAATGATGCCTCTCAGGTTCTCTTACACCTATTCTAATAGCTGAGATTGTGTTTGTGTTGTGAAAGAGGGATAGATGCCACCGGGGGACTCTTACACCTACCCTACACATACGGATTCGCACAAGATAAGCAAACAACACTTCAAAAAGAAGAGAAGATTTGATGAATGGAATCAGATTTTTTATTCTTTTATTAATGATTATTTTCAAACATGATTTATTTCATGGGTAATATTTCTTAGATAGAGCCCATTAATTGGAAGCATCGGTGTTCCCCTTTACAATCAATAAGTCGATAAGATCCTCCTTGGTAGCCTTCTCTATGACATATCCCAAGTGGGTTCAAACTTGCCTCCCATCTTTGAAAAAAACAATTGGTCTCCTTAGACTAACACAAGTTCTCTACTGAAAAGACCTAGGACTTGTTGTGAGCTTGAATCATTTTGGCCTTGTAACTCGAGGTTTTGGCATGCCCGCACTCTCTCCTCCAAACCTTGAGCTCTTCTAACCCAACTTTTTTATGCTCAGAAGTGATCTTACACCAATGCTATCCTTAGATGAGAAAAGAAGAATGGCTTCAACCCATACACTAAGAAAATGGGGTAGACGAGTTGGAGTTTGGTATATGGTGTGGTAGCCCACAAGGCTTCAACCAACCGCTGCTTCCACTGTTTGTTGTCATCAAGAGTCTTCGATCTGATGAGAGTTTTATTGAATGCTTCTACTAAGCCATTAGCTTTGGGGTAGTAGATGGTGGAGTATCTCCTCTATAGTGTCTTCTAGAAAGCTAATCTTCTTCTTGAATGCAATACCATTATCGATATAATTCATCGAGGCACCAAACCTATATACGATATGGTTCCTAAAAATTGAAGCACATGGTGAGACCTCCGAGTGGGATGGCTTCACTACTTAAAAAAAGTATGGATGAATCGATGCCCTTGGAAGAAGGAGGATCGACGACTATAAATGTGTACTCAACACTCAAATGGCCATGAAGCCAATGTAGGGTGTAGAATGTTGGTTGGTGGAGGACCACACCGCAAACAATGGCATCTCCATGCCCATGCAATCTGATCATCTAGTATCCAACTTTTGATCTTCATCTTCATCTTCTGGACAATGAGCTCCATAAATAATGTACCTCATTATAATGCCAAGCTCATGTTTGTCTAAACAATGTAACCATTTTCAAAGGACAGGAGAAGGTGCCATCAACAAGAGCATAGGAGAGAGCTCTCTTTTCACGATGGGCTTGTGATTTCTTGAGGTAGTTTGTGTTCAAGTAATCTATGAATGGTTGCCTCCAATCCAGCTCCTTGTCCATTTTGGCAACAACCTCCCCTTCAAGAGAAAGTCTCGATGAGTTCAGATCAATAAGGGATAGACTTCTATTTGATGGAAATGGACATCCAACTCTCAAGTTTGGCCAAGGCATCTGCTATCGTTCTCTAAGAACCTTGTAGATGGTAACAGAAGGCCAACAACTTCATGGTATACCATAGTAATAATGAAGGGCTTGTAGAGGCAATCAGTTGATGACCAACTGAATCCCCAAAGATGTTGATTTGACATTGATAGTGATGGCTAACCCAAACCATAATCAAAGCCTCATACGCCGGTTGGTAGGGTTGGAAAGATAGTATGAGAATCTCATCACATTATAGTTAGAAGAACTATTCTACCCCCTTTCATGGGAGAATGCATGCTTCACCTTTAAGAAAAGAAGCACATCAAAAATACATCTCCCATCGGTTGTCGCCTCCCTAAGTTCATGATTTGTTCATCGGAGATCATCACTAAGCAGAATCAACAGAAGTGGGTGCGCTAAGAAATATGTACCCTTTACCATGGAGGGGTATAAATGTGATATCAAACTGTGAGAGTATCATGGACCAATTAAACATCCGTTAGGAGAGACAGTGATTGTTGAGATCAAGTTCACCTTATGAGAAAGCATGTAGCTTCGAGATGCAAAGATCAAAGCTAGTTTTCAATATGGATAGTTTGCTTCAGAGGATGGTCGATGAGAGAGTGCTCCTTCCCTCATCATTGGCTTGGGCCAACAGATGATAAGAGAGTCATCCAATGCAGTGTAAGGGATGAGTGGCTAATAGGTTAGAACTGGCTTTCACCAAGTACTCTTTGATGTCTTGCATGCTGACACTTGTCATCCCACTTGAACTTGGCATCCTTTTTGACAAGTGCTGAGAATGGTTTGCATCTCCCGAGTTTGAGATAAAGCATCTTAGATATGCCAGCCATCCTTGAAAGGATCTGAGTTGAGTTAAACTCTTAGGAAGTGGCATTTCTAAGATAACTTTAATCTTTTCAGGATCTATTTCTATTCCCCAGTGTCAAACAACAAACCCAAGGAATTTCCTTGAAGCTACTTCGAATGCACACTTCAAGGGATTCATTTTGAGGTTATATTATCTTAACCATTTGAAAACAACTCTCAAGTCAAAGAGGTGGTCTTCCTTTTCTCTTTGACTACTAGATCATAAGCACTCAACATGATGGATGAGTTTGTTTGAAGATGAGTCATTGGTTGTATGTAGCACATTTTAAGGCCAAAAGGCATGACCCTATAAAAAGATTTGATCGAGTTCAAAATATTGTTTCTTTCATCTTGAGACAAATTTGGGATGACCATCCATGAAAGAGAAGGCATGAGATGAGGCAATGTCCACCATTAATCTAGGAAGAGGAAACTCATCCTTAGACATGCCTTATTTAAGTCCCTAAAATTAATGCAAAAATATTCTTCTTCTTAGAGACACTAGCTAACCGTAGGATATTTTTCTTCCCTCGATGAAACCAACATCGATCAATTTCTTTAATGACCTATTGTTCAATTTCTAATCGCATGCCTAGAGCTTGCTTAATAGGGTAACGCTAGATCTATTGCTAGTGGACTGCAACATGGAGATAATCTGCATTTCTTCATAACTCCATGTGAAGTAGTCTTTAAACTCACCAGCTAACTAAGTCATTGGTTTCTTCTTCATTCAATAAAACGATGTATGTTGGGGATTTTCTTCTATCAGGTTGATTTCTTTAAGTTGTCGATTATTGAATGAATTCCTCTTCAAATTGTGGTGCCTCTTGACTTGGAGATCATCTATGATCATCTAAGTTTCTAAACACACATTCTCATAAGAGTTGGGATGTGAGAAGAACCTATCATTCCAAATGGTAAGAACACTAAATAATCATCATCGATCCCACCATCAATCCTAGTCCGCTCTTGATTGTGCTCAGTATTCCATAGCTTAAAGATATTCTATTCTGGACCATGTGTGAGGAACTAAACCTTATGTAAGATTTTGAACACAAGGTAAGTAAAGTCAAAAGGTAATTCCATTAATTCTTTAAAAGTATCTTCCTCAAGCTACATCAACTTGGACTTGAGGATGATGAACCCAAAAAAGAACCTTTCTAGCTTCATGTCACTGAAGACTTAGGGACTTCTTAACTACTAAACCTTCAACTGATGTAAGTGAGGTTGAGAGCTAAGGTTCCCAATGCAATAATAGTTTCACATAAACCGATTCAAATACTTTGTTTTGCTTGGAGGCCTAGTCTCTTGGATCAAAAGTCACCTCCAATGGAACCCACCGAGAGGTTGTCGGTATACTAATCACATTACTCATCCTTGAGGATTCCAAGTCTATGTGAATAGGTACTCCTATGAACTGAACACCTCTATTGGAAGGCCAACTAGGGTCTCCCACCTCTAGAACTGCCTATTTCTCCGCCTCTAGGTGGAGGTTATTCTACCCACATGTCCATATGATGGAATGAACGGGTGGAATGTGATATGCATCTATTTTCTTCAATTTTCTTCCTCACTTGGACTTTATTTTTCTTTCATTTTCTTTATCTTTTCTTTTGCTTCATTTTCTTTTGCTTTTGTATTTGCATTTGAATTTTGTCCAAGTTCATGAGAAAGGGTATTTGAGGAAGATAGTAGTTGCATCCTCATAAATCTCAACCTCTAACGAAAATATTTTCATCCCCATTGACACACTCAATTCCATCTTCAACTTCACCGATGAAGGGAGGATGGAATGATCTTAGATGTATCCAAGGCCTACCAAGCAAAGTAGTGAATGAAGTATTCAAATCAATGATGTAGAACTTGGCTTCAATCTTCCCCACCATCTCCAATGGTAACACTATAGAACCTAAAGCCCGCCTTGATCATTGAATCCTCTCAACATCATCTATCTCCTGAGTGTAGAGATGTAATCTTCAAATAGGCAAGGGTCTTTAGACTCATATTTTCGATGCACCAATCCATGAGAACCCTGAGAGTCCAAACCTATCCATGTCGACCATGTAGGGGACTGCTCCAAGTCCCCAGAAGAAGGTCTTCATCTGAAGGTGATCCCTTGGGCTTCTTTGCATAATGTGCTTCCTCACTAAAAGCTAAGCATATTTTGATCAAGGAGGGCCTTGATTAGTGATTCCTCATCTCTTTGGATAAGATAAGGGCATATATGCTTAGCTTAGATGAACTTTCTTAGATGAGAAAGGACATTGTAGTCCACCTTCTGGTCTTCCACAAGCATATCCAAGGGTGGAGCATCTTGTGGAAGGGCTTCTCATCTTCAATACTACCACTTATTTTCCTCTATCTTGATGCGAGGTAGAACCTTGCCACCACGGAGGTTGACTCTGAATCTCAGGCAAGGTGGTGGTTCTACAGCACTGTGCTCACCACAGCTTCTCCTATGGGACTCTGATGATTCCAAGTCTATCTCAAGAGGTGAACCATAGTATTGAGTTGGAAAATCCAACTCAAATCAAAAAAGAGGAAGATCAATTATTATAGTTAATTAGACTTGAAGAGTTATCTTAGAATAGAAGAAGATAACTCATCGAGATAGATGTAATTCAAATTAGCTTTATTCTTCAATTTCTTGGAATTATTTGGAGGTACAAAGTAGAAGTCAAGAAAGTGAGTGAGTAGATTTGATGCCCTTATCCATGATACAAGAGTTCTACTAGTAGAAGAAATAGAAGAGCTAAATGTAGAAGTCATGTGGAAGCCGCAACTAAAGGCTGAGGTTGGACACGCGGTGCTAAAGGCTATCGGTACACATGCTTCGAAGCTCCCACTTTCCTAGAGTTGGCACAACTTGCAAACCTTCCTTGGTGTTGGAGGTTTGAGCAACTCAAGCACTAAGGAAAGCTTCTTGATCTTGAATTATTTTCTTAGAGGTTTTAGACAAAGAAATGTCCCAACCTTCTTGGTTTTGGTAGATCACTTGTATCCCCAAGGATTACCCTAATGAACTGAAGGTTGTTCAAGGTATTCCTTTGGGATAACTATAAACCGATCTTGAAACTCAAGATTGAATGTAAGCAATCCTCCAAAATGTGGTTAGCAAGGGTGGTAAGGGAAAAGTTTGATCATGACTTTTGCCTACTTCCTCTCTGGCTCAGTAGCTAAATGGTTTCTTTAAGAGATTCTTAAAGATTTTCTAATTCTCCCTCTTAAAAGAATAAGGTTTGTTTAACTTATCTAAAAGAGTAGGTGGATAGCTACTGGTGTGATATGTATGCATGCAAGTATGGTATGGTGGCTATGGGTATGTGAGGCCTGTGGAGGTGGTAGGTCCTGGTGCAAAGGAGGTGGAGGCTGAGGTCATGGTCTCTGACCGATCTCTAGATCGCTTCCCTTATCAACTTCACTACTACCTTTTTTTCATAAATCTACGCAACCGATCTGAAAAGAAAACTATGGCCTCTCCTTGTAGACTAGCTTATTGATTAGCTTCAAATGTGATATGAAGCCCTTAAGCATGAAGGATGGCCATGGATATTCTTCAAGAGAATCTCAATGGCATGTTGTTCAAGGTTCTCTTCATACTCAAAGTTATATCATCGAGAATATCAACAAGTGACTCATGTGGGTGTATCTACAATGAGATCATAATTGTGAAGCTACAACAAATCTTTTGATGAAGAGTTGCTTAACTCAGAAATATCTTTTCATTCGCTTCAAAGATACCAATCAAAAGTAATCTAGCATAAAGAGTTTAAAAGAGTAAATCATCATTTCCATCAGGTTGCTAACTTCAAGTGAGCTATATACTGATTACTACCATCAAAGCTTTTAAAAGAAGGAGGCTAACTTGGATAATAGCATCAAAGGTATCTACCCAACCGATGATCCTCCTCTGAGCAAAGATTCCTTCACTGTTGTCAACCATGGATTTATCTTTTTCTGTATGGAGGTACTTCCACTACCTCTATAAAAGCACCTTGCTATAAGTCTAATCCAAGAGATGCACCAACTCGTTCTCATCTAATGAAATGAGTTTATTTCCAAGCATCACTGCCGCTACAAGTGAATCAAGCATCCTTAATTTGTTCATCCTTCTATTTTAATCAATGATGTTGGGTTGATTCTACTGTCTCTTTAACCCTTCACCTTCCATCATGTTTCTCAAGAAGAGATCCTCTAGGTTGACCATGCATCAATGATCAAGTCATCTTCATGGGATCAAAGTAACTCCTTTTTTTACTGCATCCAAGATTTCTTTAAAATAGTCAACTATCATTCAAGGATGATCTAACCCATATAAATAGTTGCTATCATGTGATCTTGATCAAGAGGCATCTTCATGGGAGTCAATCCTGATCACCAAGAATGATACTCCCATCTAATCCTATAGTAATAATCAATGTTTCTCTACTACCATATCTACCAATATCTATGATAATGACCATCTCACCTATTGTAGTGTAAATCCATCACGATGCTCGATTCTCTTCAAGACCACATCTCAAGCAAGAGCTCCCTACCATAATGTGGTGTAAGATAATCCTTTTCATCACCAACAGGTCTCTCTGATCCTTCATGGCCTTATAATAATAATTGATGGTAGATAAGCTTGAGACACCATCTACTCATGCACTGAACCTCATGGCTAGTCCCGAGAAGAATACTATCGATGATCTGTAGCCATGAAAATTAATCACACACTAACAACTCTTCTAAGAATACCTTCATCTCCTAATCACCTCCCCACGGTAATAAAGATGATCAAGGTACCAAACTACATATGCGACCTTGTGTAGAATAATCAGGTAGGCACACTCACCAGAAGTAGGATGTAGAAATGAAGATAGCTACATGATCTCAATGACGAGCATTGCTAACATCATGCACTTTTGTAAATACTTGATTGTTAAATAAATGCGATGCGCAAACATGAATAAAAGCTTGTGAACAAGCTCATGGAGCTCCCCATAATGGGTCGAAGTGATTAAGAGAATCTGCATAAATGATACTAGATTATTAATGATACCGGATGAGCTCAGGCTAAAGGCTACAATGGCTCAATTGGTGGACCTAACTTAAAATGATTATCCTCACAAGCCCTCTATGATCTCATACATCGATGAATCAAACCACATAAAATAGATGAACACCATCCTAAACTAAATCAAGCTCGCCACTCTCATAATGACAAATGAGTGAACTCAAACAACCTCCCTCCTAAACGTCACAAGTGCACCGAGGAGGTGATGAACAGATCCTCCTAGCATCCTCTCTGTCTGATCTAGAGAGAGGATGAAACTAGTTTCCTATAAAAGTGATGATGGGAGACTCATCCATGGCTGATCGAGCTGCTACCTCTAGATCTCTAGTTATCTGAGTGTGGAACCATTTGATCATACGGTTCTTGTTCCTATGATGAGTATGGGTAGGATGGGAGGAATGCGAGCTAGACCCATACTCAAATGTCAGGGAAGCAAGCCCTAAAACTGAGGGAGCCTTACCCTTGGAGGGTACATGGTACAGCAGGCAACATGAGCAACTCTGACAAACTACAACTGATTGGCACGGGCACTATAATAAAAAGTCTATGGTACCACAACTTTCCTCTTTAGTGAGGAGACATCAATCGAGGTAAGTCTATCGATGACTCGCCTCCACACCTTCATGTGATGGTGAGGGAATGCCTCACAAGTGATCTGGCCCCTCAAACCCCAAAGTGAATCGTGGGTATGGTCCAAATGGGGAAGTCACCAATCTAAAGCTAGATCCATACCTGAGGGAAGGTAAAGACAAACTGAACCGCCATTTCCAAACTATATAAACTAAATTGAAATTATGACTAAAAGAATCTACAATGAGAAATGAACTTGTATCATTTCTCCATAGATTTTGAATTTTGAATTTGAAAATTTGAACCCACATCCAACAACTTGGAAGTGTTAAGTGGGTTCAAATAGATTTGAAGAGATTGATTGAAAGAGAATTTGAATATGAATCCAAACTTCAACAAATTTAAGTATGTTGAAATATGGATTCAAAATTTTGATAGATGCTTCCATAGGTTCATTGTTTTGAATTTGAATTTTGATTTGAGGACCCTTTCTTTAACAAATTTGGGTATGTTAAAGTAAGGTCAAATTGATTTGTTTTTGTTTGATTGTTTTGAATTTTACTTAGCAAATTTGGTATGCTAAGTGAAGTAAATGATTGTTGCTTGAAAATTTATTTTGATTTTTTTGAAATTTGAATTCTTACTTAGAAAATTTAGTATGCTAAGAATCCAAGTGTTTGTTTAATTTTTGAAAATAGATTTAGCAAATTTGATAATTTGAATTCTTAAGAAAATTTCTTTAGTAAGAATCCAAATTGTTTATTTTTTTTTTGAAAAGGGTAGATCTTTAGCAAATTTGGTATGCTAAGGAATTCCAAGTGTTTTGTTTTGTTTTGATGATTGAAAGTGAGATTCAACTTAGCAAATTTGGTATGCTAAAGATGAAGTCCCACTTTGGTTTTGAAATGAAAATTTCCTTAAAAATTTGAGTATGCTAAATGAAATTCCAAATGTGTTTGAAAATTTTGATTTATTTTTTTTGGTTTGAAAATGAAATTTCTCCTTAACAAATTTGGTATTAAATGAAGTTCCAAAGGTGTTTGAAAATTTTGTTTTGATTTGGAAAACTTAACAAATTTGAGTATGCAATGAAGTTCCAAAATATGTTTTGAAAATTTTTGATTTTGATTTGGAAACTTCACTTAACAAATTTGTATGTTAAATGAAGTTCCAAATATGTGTTTGAAAATTTTGATTTTGATTTGGAGACTTCACTTAACAAATTTGGGTATGTTAAATGAAGTTCCAAAATGTTTTGAAAATTTTTTGATTTTGATTTGGAAACTTCACTTAACAAATTTGGGTATGTTAAATGAAGTTCCAAATGTGTTAGAAAATTTTGAAATTTTATTGATTTTTTGATTTGGAAACTTCACTTAACAAATTTGGGTATGTTAAATGAAATTTTCCAAATGTTGTTTGAAAATTTTGATTTTGATTTGGAGATTTACTTAACAAATTTGGTATGTTAAATGAAGTTAAAAATTGTTTGAAAATTTTGATTTTGATTTGGAGACTTCACTTAACAAATTTGGTATGTTAAATGAAGTTCCAAATGTTGAAATTTTGAATTTTGATTTGGAGACTTCACTTAACAAATTTGGGTATGTTAAAGGTTCCAAATGTGTTTAAAATTTTGAATATGATTATTGATTTTGATTTTGATTTGGAAACTTCACTTAACAAATTTGAGTATGCTAAATGAAATTCCAAATGTGTTTTGAAAATTTTGAAATATGATTGTTAAAGTTTTAATGTTTTGAAAGAGGACTTCCATTCAACAAATTTAAGTATGTAGAATGGAGATCAATCTATTTTTTGAAATATGAAATTTTTTATTTTGTGTGTGATTGTTGCTTTGAAAGAGAGGAATTCCAACTTAAAACATATGTGAGATATGTTTAAGTGGGATTTAAATGATATTTATTTTAGTTGGGAATGAAATCTTCATTTAATAAATTTAAGTATATTAAATGAAGGTGTTCATGTGTGTTTTTTTTTTAAAAATTTTAATTTTGTTTAAATGAACTTTCATTCAATAAGTGTGTATTGAATAGAAAAATTCATGTGTGCTTTGAAAATTTATTGTTTATAAATGAACTTTCAATAAGTGAGTATATTGGAAAAAATTCATGTATGCTTTTGAAAACTTATGATTTTTTTTTTTGAAAAGATGATTGTTCATTTTATTTTGAAAATGAAATCTTCATCAAAGTGAATTGAAAGAAGATATTCATTTGTGCTTTTGGAAAATTTTATTAGTTTTATTTTGAAAATCCTACATGTAACAATTATGAGAATTGTTAAATGAGGGTGACAAAATTTTGTGGAAAATATTTTATTAAGTGCATTTTTGAAAAGGTTCTTTTTTAAAAGCAAAGTTATTATGGAAGATTTATTATTTTAGGATAAACCTTTCCTTATCATGAAAATGATAAGGAGGAAGTCTTTAAGATGTTTCTTTTTATTTAGATCTTTTCATTTTACCCATTGGAGAACCAACGGGGTTTTAAGACCAAGGAATGGTCCTAAAACCTAAAGATATTGGCTAACTCAACTCAAGAATGAAATGAGCTAAGTGCCAATGGAAAGAAGGATAGTCTTGGATTCATACCAAAGTACAAACCCACTATCGATACTCAAAGACAACAATCATTTACCAAAGATGGAGAGAGGAACCATCCCAGAGTCGCTAAAAAATTGTTGGTAAAAATTTTATAGAGCCTTCAAATCGGAGAGAAAGAAAGAAAGACCTATAAAAAAAATTCATCTTTAAGATGCCATGAGATCCAGATGTACTTATTCGTGATCGAAGTACATCATCAAGAAATAGTGTACTATCTCAAAAGACAAGTCACTACCCTTTAATGGACCAATCACCTCAATAAGGACTCCTAAAGGATGATGGGTATATATGTAGATTCTTCCCTACTTTACATGGAAAAGTAAAGTGATTTATTTTAAATAGTTCATTAAGTTCTCTAGCAAGCCCCATAGTTAATTACATCCCAAGAATAAAGGTAAATGATCATTGTCTTTGAAGATTTCAATAGGAAGGACTATCAATCGATTTATTTTTTGAAGATCAAATGGGATTGATCAAAAGAGGAGTTATTATCAAGCCAAAAAAGATAAGTAGAGATGCTCATGATGCTAGGAAACCTAGCGAGCATCTCAACTATCCTATAATTTTTTACATTTTTGAAATTGATTTAGTTTTGAGTTATTTTTTTCATTAGAATTTAGACTTAAGATTCCTTAACACAAGATTAAGAAATGCCTAAGAGGTGAGGAATTATGCTTATGGCCCACAAAAAGTAAACCTCGTAACCTAAATCTAGGGAGTTTGCGAGGCCTAAGCACAACCTAAATCTAAGGAAAATGGGTAATTTTGCCTCCACAAGAGAGAGGACAAACCACCCACTTTTGGACTTACAACCACCCTGGGGTGGCCACAACTAACCTCCTATGATTTTAAATACATGTAGGCAAGTCTTTATGCTTATGCAAGATAGCTAGGCTATTATTATTTAGAAAGAGACTAAGTCCTTAAACTCTCCCTAAAGAGACTAGATCATGTAAAGGACATGCTTCAAATGACCTAAATCTAATGCAATTCAAATTTCATTTTATTTTATTTTGGAATTTTGACTTGCTAATAGGATTTTATGACTAATGCATGAGAAAGAAGTTATTGGCCAAAATCAGAGAAGGAGGAGGTGAGTTTCCACCATGGCTCAAAGGTCAAGTTCTTTCGGAAAAGGTGGAAGCCCTCCAATCAAGAGTGAAATAAGATGCATGATATTATAAAGAAATGCTCATCATCTAAGGGGTTGCTAATTCTTTTATCTTGATTTTAAACCTAAGCTTTAGGTGAGGTTATGAGTTATTTAATTTTAATTTGAGTTGTTAAGTTGGGTAAAAGATTTATTTTTCCTAAAGAGCCTAATCCACATCCGCCATACATAAAGCAAGGAAGAAACTAGAAAATCATGCCACTTAATGCAAAAGCTAAACAAATCATCAATCAATTTATAAAGCTAATCACAAAGAATAAATGGTCATTGAGCACCAAGACAAACCCAAAAAATATCAAATATGTAAGCTCTACCCTTATACAACTGATTACAAATGAATTAAATTATAATTTAAGCAAAGGAATTCATTATTATGGGGTCTTCTTTCTTCTTCTTTCTTCTTTCTTTTCTTCTTGGTTCCTTTCTTTGATGGTTGGAAGGTGGATGCTCCAAGGCTTCACATGGTACATAAGATAGGATCTTATGACCAATGCTCATCCTAATCCCCATAACAATCATTCCAAAATCCTAATTATACAAATTTACGTGAAAAAGGAAAAGGTGGAAATCTAACTAACACCTACAAAATAAAGGTTAGCTAAATCACACCACACAAATCTCGAGCATGTATATTAAACTTATCACCCCACACATGGGTGACTAAGTCCACCTGGCCTATGGATTATGCTTAGAGGTATAAAGCACCTGCAAGCAAAAGCATTTATATTTTTATTTATGAAAGTGACTCTAAGCAATCCCTCTACGTAAATGAATAGTTGTGCCTTAAGCACAATCCCTACAGAAAGAATAGTTAGACTAGAGCATCCTACCATTCATTCTATGAGCATACACCTAACATCTAAAACATATATCACAAAATAAAATAAACATCAAAAATGCACCGACTAACCTAAAGCTAGAAGTGGTGACTTAGGCTAATAATGTGTGCTTTGAAGGTTTGTGTGGTATGCTTAGCTATGGCTTTAGGTTCAAATTTTCTAAGTGTGAAGAACATGTTCAACTTAGAGGTTTCATTTAAGTTGTTTAAGTTATTTTGGGTTTAATTTTATTTCATGTTTTAATTTGGTTTAAGTGGATCTACAATTAATTACTAAGTTATGAAGAGGGAAAGAGAGAACTTCTCTTTCCTTCCCTAACCTAAGTAATTTCTAAAGTAGATTCACATTTTAGTTTCATTTAGGTGAATGTTTTGATTAAATCTTTTAATTAATCATAAGTTTAGATAAACTCTAAACAAACCTATTCAAAAGAAAGACATTTTAAGATTAAATAAAATAAATCAAAATTCACATAACACATTACCTCATTTCTTTCCTAATATATATAACATGCATATGGATGAACCCTAAGCATATCTATACATACAAATGAGAGTATTTAACACACTTTATGATGCATGCTAAGTAATCCATTTAAGAAAATTTAGAAGTTGAATATGCATGATTTTTCTTAAGTAGAAAGTGATTTCCTTATCAAATTTTCACATATACATGAAAGTAAGAAAGGCATAAGTGAGAACGCCATTGTTAACCAGAGGTGTAAGGTACAAGACCTACTTAGGGCTACTTAAAGCCTCATAACCTCGGTTGTCTAATATACCACTTTCCTTAAATACAAACATATGTATAAAAGAAATGAAATAGAAAAGGAGAATGCAAAAGTTTGTTTAATGGATTCATTTTATTTTTATGCAATTTATGTATGCAAGTATAGGTAACCCTTCTTAGGTGATAGCATAGAGATGAATAGGGTATGGAATTAAGTAAGTGTTGGGTTCTTTTCAAATGAACCCATACATCTTACCAACTCTATTCAAACTATGCTAACATAAGAAAGAAAGAAACCTATACTAAGCATACTTTATAATCTATCACATGCAAACTTATAATTAAAGTATAAGTAGCATACTTTCAGATTTGTATTTATATGTTTTGAAAATAATTTGGATTTAATAGTGATAATAGCCATTCATATTTCTACTTTAACCAACACATGCAAATTTGACATAAAGTAAACAATTTCATTTTAAAATTTGAATTTAAAAATTATGAATGCATGAAATCACATGGAATTTCTTAACATGTTGGGGAAAGATCCAAAATAATGAAATCATGTAAACAAACTCAATTCACTTAAATCCTAAAGACATTCTTATGAAATAAGAAAATTTAGAATAAATTAGAGTGAATTTCAAAGTGATTTTTGTTTAGTTTGAAGTTTGATTTAATTTTGAAAAGGTGAGGTGAGTTTGTTGTTTCTAACCCATTCCACATGTGTTTGTATTTTGTTTAATTTTTAGATAATTAGATCCATTTTATGTGTTGATTAGGTTAAGGTTTGAATTAAGTAGCTTAATTAACCCTTACCTACACCACCTTAAAAGAATTAACTAAATAATTATGAGCCAATGAGATGACATAAAACCTACAAGAAATTTAAATTTTCAATGCACCTAATAAGGAAAAGGCCTAATGCAAAATTAAAAGTTAATTAAACTAAGAGGTTTAGCTTAAGAAATTTCAAACACCCTTTCACACATGTGAATTGGGTTTTGATTTCCTTAATTGACTTAGGCTATTAAACACCTAAGCATCTACAGAAGGTAGATTAATTAAGTTTGGAAATTTTTTAGAATTTTTAGAAATTGATTAAGCAGATAATTAATGAATTATCCCTTAATTAAGAAGATTAAGGAGAAAGGGGGTTTAGGGAATAGCTTGGGAAATGCCCCAAAATATTCCATAAACCTTCTACTCACAGGATCTGACCTTAATCAACCCTAATCATAGGTTAAAATCACTAATCATGCCCTAATTATGCTTAATTATATAAGAAGAGTAATTAAGGAAACCATATGCAATTATTCTAATCAAACCTTCAGTAAATACCAAGAAAATTAAGGACGCAGAATTCATCCCTTCAAAATTACCCAAGAAATTTGGGAATAATCACAGGCCTAATTAAAAAGTAATTAGTAAAATATACTTTCTAATAAAACCTAAATTAGAAAATAATTCAAAACCCATTGAAATAATTTTAAAATTCTATTTTAATTATCTATCCATAAATTTTATTTCATATTTTCTAAATTTTTTTAGAAAGTTATGAATTTTAGAAGATCTCTAAATGAATTAGGAATTAATTAATCATTTTAACTAATCCTAACTAATCCCTAAGCGGCATGGCGTGTGGTGGTGGCGGTCGCTTTACACACATGCCATGAGAGGATCACTTAATGTCAAATCAAAAGCTGGCGTGCGCTTTAATCCTCTGTCCGATCAAAGATCGATGGCGAGATCCCTGATTTTAAATGGATAAAAAGGATATCTAAACATGAATAATCTCACCATCCATCTAAAATGCACGATGGATGGATGAGATCATCAAGTTCTTCCCCTTGATTCAGAGAATCCATGATCAAGGGGAAGATCCAAGCTTCGATCTAGCATGGAATCAAAACCAAACTCAACCCACACCATCTAAAGGAGGCAAATCCAATAGTATTGATGGGGTGAAAATTTCTTTCACAAAGCTCACACCACATTGAGTTTTTGGTCGAAAATTCATACCTCACGGTGATCACGTGCTCGATTCCCTTGGAGAAGCTTTGGTTGAGATCCTTGAAGTTTTGAGCACTTGAGGTTGAGTGGATCAATGTTTGGATCACCTCTTCCTATGCTTGAGCTTCAGCTTTGATCCAATTCAATCCTCCCTTGCCTTTACTCACTTGGTGAGCTCGACTTGGTCACAAGTGTGCAAAAAGGAATTGGAAGGAAAGAGTGTGGAAGAAGTTGATAATTCAATTAGCTCCCCTATTTTCACTATTTGAAAATCGAAAATGAAGAATGAATGAGCTCTAGGAAGCTTAATCACTCTCTCATGGCTAGGTCTCAAGCACTCAATCAATGAAATTATGATTTGAGTTTGGGGGAGTATATCTCCCCATTGAAGGATCAACTGAGCAATGTTCTTGCCATTTTGGTCCAATTGATCATAGGTTGAGGGTTGTTTAATCAGTTAAGAGTGTGCACATGGTCGGTTTGAGCCAAGGAGTGGATTTCCAACCTCTCATATGCTTGAATGAGAGCTTAAGAGAGAGTTTGATTTTTTAATTTTTGACCATAGGGTTGGGTTTGGTCTAGGGACCAAATGGGCTAACCCAAACCCATTGGGTTGGGACCACCACTGATCACTAAGTCCCCTTGAGCTTTTAGGAAAGCCTCAAGTGAATGTGAAGAGAGTATGACCAAATTACCCATGGATTAAGCCAAAATTTGTTCTATGGTCTAGGGTTAGGATGATCATTTTTCTATTTTTTTTCACTTTGGACATGTTGGGTATGTGGAGAAACTAGGTCTGGCCAAGTTTTATGAAATTTGTAATTCATTTGATAGGGTTTGGCTCATGTTGACCCATTTAGGTCAAAATGGGTCAACTTGGGTCAAGTTGACCAATAGGTCAAATTGGGTCAAACCAAGGGTTGGGTTAAGTTCATATGACCATTTGAAATGTTTTTGGCTTTGGTTTGATTCAATTTGGTATATATTTGGTTTTGGCTCATATGACTTCATTTAGGTCAAATGGGTCAAGTTGACCTATTTGACCCATTTGACCTATTTGAGAGGTCAAGGGTAGGTTTGGGTTTGGTTAGTCATATGGAGTGGATTGGTATCTTTGTTTCCAATCAATTTGGTTAAGTTCAATTTGGCTCAACATGACCCCTTTAGGTCATGTTGGGTCTAAGTCAATTGGGCTAGGTTAGGTCTAGTTGGCCAATTGAGGCTTTGGTCAAGTTCCACAAGTGATTTGGAATGGACTTGACCCATTGGTTTCAATTTGGCTTAGATCAAGTTTTGACACATTTTGACCCTTTAGGTCAAAATGGGTCAAGTGGGCCAATTGGGCTAGGTTAGGCTCAAATGTTGGCTTGGTCAAGTTCAAACATAGGTCATGAGTGAACTTAGATCAATGGTTTCAATCAATTTGGCCTATGGTAAAATTTGGCTATGTAAGGTTTCATTTTGGAGATGTTGACTTGGTTTGACCCAATTTGATTGATTGATCATCCCATGATGATTGTTGATCATGATGAGAGGATATATGAGTTTGGTTCAATCCAATTTGGTTAGGATCAAATTTGGCTCATAAGGGTACTTTAGGTCACTTTGGGTCAAGTGAGCCTAAGTGGGTCAAATGGCTTGGTCAAAGCTTGATTTGAAGTTGATTCTTGTATATGGACTTATGATTGAAATATAAATCCATTTACAAGTGGTTTGAAGTCAAATGGGTTTTGATCCAATTGAAAAATTCATATTCGAAGGAAGAATATGAAAGGGTTTTGCTTTGATTTTGACTTGTTTTGATTGAGTGATTGAAGTTTGGATTTATATGAGCTCATGATTGTAGGGTTGATTGAACCATGAGAGAAAATCAAGGGGCTTGATTTGAAAATTGATTTGGCTAAGTTCAAGATTTTGACTTGAAAGGCTTAGATTGGATTTTGAGTGGATTTGAGTTTGATTTTTGGAATTGGTTTTGATTGTTTGAATTTATATTTCATTTATATATGTGAATATAAATGAGAATATAAATGATCATGAAAATTTCAAGGATTTGAAGTGGTTTAATCATGATTTGGGCTAAGTCCATTAAGAAGGATTTAAGGACTTAAAATTTTTTAAGAAATTTAATTTTGAATTTTGATTGATTTATATTTATATTTCATTTATATATGAGAAATATAAATGAGATATAAATAAGTTTTGAGAAAATCCCATGAGTTTGAATGGTTTGATCATGATTTGGGTTAATCCATTAAAGGAAATTTAAAGGATTTAAGATTTTTTATGGAATTTAATTTTTTGAGTTGATTTGATTGATTTATATTTATATTTCATTTATATATGAGAACATAAATGAGAATATAAATAATTTTTGAGAAAATCTCATGATTTTGAATTGATTTGACCAAGGTTTAGAGTTGATTTTGGCTAAGTCCATTAATGAAAGATTAAAGGGACTTAGGGAATTCCATGAATTGATTTGGAATTTTGAGTTTAGTTTGATTAATTTGAATTTATATTTCATTTATATATGTGAATATAAATGAGAATATAAATGGATCATGAGAAATTCTCAAAGATTTGAATAGGTTTGAATTGTAATTTTAGTTAAGTCCTTAAGGGAGGATTAAGGATTTAGGCAAATTTAAACGTAGGAATTTTTGATAGATTTTGATCATGGGTTTTAATCATAGATTTCAATCATGAATTTTAATCATATGGAGTTGATTTGAATTTAGAGAAAATCAATTAGAATTGATTTGGAGTTTGACTTGAAGAAAGAAAAGTGAGGAATGGTTTAGGCTATGGGTAGGAAATTTTCCTAACACCCCTAAGGCATGACCTATTCCTATGGCTAAATCTTCTAAGTCTTCTAGGGCTAGGTTGGGTGTCCACCTAATCACTAGATGTGTTTTAAGATTAAGAAACTCTTAAATTCTAAGAGAAGTAATACAAGATGGAGTGGGGTTGAGAGCTCATTCTAAAAATGAGGTCAACTTGATGAGTTATTAGGAATAAACTTGACAACCCATAAGAATGAGATATAATTCAAACTAGCTTTATTCTTCAATTTCTTGGATTTTGAAGGGGTAGTAGAAATCAAGTAAATGGGGTGAGGGATTTGATGCCCTCATCCAGATACAAGATGTCTCTTGGAAGAAGAGCTAGAGAAGAGGTTGCATTGATGTGCTTTCAATGGTGGACTGGAGGCTGGACTCATTGGTGGTTGCGCTACTTGGCTATCCTGGCCTTTTGTTGTTTTGTTGTTGATGAACTCCCCTTTCTTGAGTTGGCTCTTGCAAACTTTCCTTGATGTTGGATGTTTGAGCAATCTTAGGCACCAACAAGGAAAGTTTCTTGATTTTGGAGAGAAATTTCTTAGAGGTTTTGGATAAGGAGATATCCCAACTTTCTTTGGTTTCGGAAGGATCACAGTATCTCAAGGATTACTAATGGGCGGATGGTTGTTCCATGATATTCCTTGGGATAACTAGCACCATCTTGAAGCTATGTTGAAGCCATCCTTGAATGTAAACAATCTTCCAAAATATGACTAGCATATGGTAGGGAAAAGTTAGATCATTGCTTCTACCCACTTCCTCTTTTGAGTAGAAAATCGTTCTTTAAGAGATTCTTAAAGATCTTCTTGATTACCTCCCTCTTAAATGAATAAGGCTTGTTAAGTTTATCCAAAGAGAAGGTGGACCATAACTGATGGGTATGTGTATCTGATGATGTGGTTGAGGGACATATGCATGGAGGCTCTTATGGTAGGGCTACAGGTGGTGGTAGAGGAGGTGGAAGTGATGGTTGGCGGAGGTCTCTCCCTCTCTGGGTTGTTTCTCCTTGTCTACTACTATCACTACCCCAGGCTTCTTCTCAAAATCTTTATGTGGCTTCTGCTTTGTTGATTGCTCCAGAAAAGATGACTGTTTGGCTTCTCCTTGTAAGCTAGCCTCCTTGTTGATTAGCTTTTCAAAAGTTTTGATGGTGAAACCTTTGAGCATGAAGGCAATCGTGCCATGGATATTCTTAATTAGAATCTTAATGGCATGTTGTTCAGATAAAGGTTCACATTTCATACTCAAATTATGCCATTTGAGAATGTAATCAATGACGGACTCACCAAAGTTTTGTTGTTCCACAATGAGATCATCTACAGTCACTCTTTGCTGAGCTCTAGTAAACCTCTTGATGAAGAGTTGCTCCAACTCAACAAATATCTTCATTGAACTTTTGAGAAGTTCAGCATACCAATCAAAGGCTATGCTAAACTCTGAAAGGAGAGAAAATTAAAATCATTGTCCAAGTTGCAACAAGGACCAAGTGCACAATATCTTTTGGTTTACGCCATCAAAGCTCTTGAAAGAAGGAGGCATGAAACCCTTAGAATAATGGATGGCATCAAATTCCTCCGGGTACCCTTTGGAACTGATGACCCTCCTCAAGCTTGAGCCAATGCTTCTCTCACCTAACTCAATCGTAGTCTTGATATCTTTTTCCTGTATAGAGGTACTATCCACTACCTTCCTATACATACTGGTGCTACCCTGCTCTACTAGAGGTAAAGTCTTGGTTAAATCTAAGACATGTACCAACTCTGGCTGACTAGTCTCAATCATAGTAGGATGAACTATTGGGGCTTATTTAAAATCAGACTACTAACAAGTCCTGAGCTACTCCATCTATCTATTGTTCATCTTTCTATTTTAATTATTGTTGAGGTGTTGTATTGGGTGTGTCTTCCTTTCGACACCTTCCATAGTCTGCTCATGAAGAGAACCCCTCATTATCTACCATGTACCCACAATCCTCTAACATCATCTCATTGGATCAAGAAACTCTTCTCATCCTCTATCGATCATATCCTAAGATTTCCTTCTTATCCCTTGATAATGAGCTACTATGTCATCTAGGGATGGTCAAATGAGGCATAAAATATAGTCGGTAGTAAGGTCTTGTCATGCATAGATAAGCACCAAACCTCTAAAGTTGGAGCTATCTTGTGAGGACTAACTCACTGAGGAAGATATTTCACATTTTGATCAAGTGGAGTGGTACTCTAGGAGGATCTATGATCATAAATGGAACTATCTCCTCCTCCCTCGGACTATCTCCATAGCCTATGTGGTGGTGAGAAATGACTATGACACTTTGAGGTGCCATTCCTTTCACCACAATGAAGGTAAGGGAGCTCACGGCATAGTAGGATGTAGATGAAGGGATCTCAGCTTAGTGAATCACCGGGGTTCTCTTCTCCCATGAGGCCTTCATGGCCTTGGTGAATAGTAGATCTTTGAGACATGCATAGGAGATGGTGGATGGAGAAGAGGTGGTGGAGGCACCACCGACTCTCTGATAGGAGCTCCTCATGATGTGGTCCCATGAGTAAGATATGTCATATGGTTGATGTGGGTAGCAGCCGATCTAGAAAATCCATAAGTCGCAGCGACTCATCTTACCTTTCTCCTATTAACACACGATATGGGCTTCTAGCCCTCTCTATCTGCGCCTTCCAACTTCTGGGAATTCAAATAGCCCCAGACTCAAATCATCCGTAGGCTCCACCTACTCGGCATAAAATTGATCGAAGGCTAGCGTACGACCTCCTCCTCTCACTAATCAGTGCCTGAAATTACACTCTTGGCAGAGGGGAAGTAGAAATCCTTCTAGCATCCTCTCTATCAGATCAAGATAAAGGGTGGAACTAGTTTTTTTATTATCAATGAGGAAACCATCTTGGGAATATCCTCTACAACAGACTGAGCAGCTATCTCTAACTCCCTAGAAATGCGAGTGTGGTATCGCTTTATCATGCAGTTCTTATTCCTTCACTTGGTGGGTGGGTCAATAGTAAGACCCAACCTCAAAGCGGAGACAATCCCGATCGGAGCCTTCCCCTTGGAAGGTGCTAATGAGTGGGTGAGCCTAGCGGGGCAGCATGGGGAACAATGATGACACTGCACTGATCTACTATGTGAGAACGCCTTCCTCTTTAGTGAGGAATATTCGAGATGGCATGTCATCTGATGATGGCTTATGTCGGTTACCTTGCTCCCTAATTGTGTGGTGTGCCCTCATGTAATCCTGGCCTCAAAGCCTCACCAAAGTGGATTAGGTGGGCATGTCGATCATGGAAGGCCCCATCAGGCCAATCCATCCCATGAGGAAAGTGAACACATACTTTTGTCTTGATTGCAATCAACTTGGCGAACGATGTTTGAAATGCAATGTTGAAAATAAACTTGAATCAGATTCTTGGTTTTGTCAATTTATGAATTTGAATTTTAGAATTTGAACCCATACTTAACATCTTAAAACTATTAAGTGAGGCTCAAATGGATTTAGAAGAGATTTTGAGATTGATTGGAAAGGAAATTTTTGAATGTAGAATCCACTTTCAACAAATTTGGGTATGTTGAAAATGGGTTCAAATATTTTTGGAGAGATGCTTCCATATATTCATGTTTGAATTTTTATTTTTTTTATTTTGAGGGCCCTTCATTTAAAAAATTTGAGTATGTTAAAGTAAAGGGTCAATTGATTTTGTTTCTGAGTTGAGATTTTTGAAATTTACTCACTTAGCAAATTTGGGTATGCTATGTGAGGTGTTTGAAAATAATTTCTTTATTTTCTTTATTTGCTTTATTTTGTGAATCATTTGTGATTTGAAAATGGAATCCTCATTTAGCAAATTTGGGTATGCTAAATAAAGAATCTAAGTGTGTTTTATTTAAAAATTTTTTTGAAAATAGAATTCTTAGCAAATTTGAGTATGCTAAGAAAATCCTAATATGTTTTATTTTTGAGGATTTTGAAAATGGAAACTTTACTTTTAGCAAATTTGGGTATGCTAAAATGAAGTTCCCAAATGTGTTTTAAATTTTGTGAAAGATTTCACTTTAAAATTATGCTAAATGAAATTCCAAATGTGTGTTGATTTTTGTTTTGAAGATGGATTCACTTAGCAAATGTGGTGTTAAAATGAAGTTCAAAATGTTTTAAATTTTATGAAATGGAGATTTCACTTAGTAAATTCGAGTATGCTGAGTGAAATTCCAAAAATGTGTTTCAAATTTTATTTGAAGATGGAGACACACTTTAGCAAATTTGGTATGTTAAAATGAAGTTCCAAACGTGTTTTAAAAATTTTTTGTGTTTTGTTAATTTTGAAAAGAGAGATTTCCATTTAACAAATTTGGATATGTAAGATAGGAATAAATTATGTTTCATTTTCTAAAGATGCAGTTTCATGTGTGATTATTACTTCTTCTTCTTCTTTTTTGAAAGAGGTAATTCCATCTAAATCATATGTGGAATATGTTAAGTGGGATTTTAAAATAGTGTCATTTTATTTGGAAATGAAATCTTCGCTCAATAAATTTGGCTATATTGAATGGAGATGTTCATGTGCACTTTTTGAAAGTTTATTTTTGATTTTGATTTGAAATGAAACCTCCATTCAATAAATGTGGGTATATTGAATGGAGAGATTTCATGTGTTTTTTGAAAGTTAATTTTTGATTTTAATTGGAAATCAAGCCTCTATTCAATAAGTGTGGGTATATTGAAAGGAAAGGTTTCATATATGCTTTTTTGAAAATGTGAAAATTCCAACTTAACACATGTGGAATGTGTTGAGTGGAATTTCAAAGTTATGATTTTGCTTGAAGATGTAACATCCATTCAACATATTTAGATGTGTTGAATGGAAAGGCTCCTCATCAAATTTTGTGCTTTTTGAAAATTGATTTTTAAATTTTTATTTTTGAAAATGAAGTCTTCATCAAATGAATTGAGTGAAGAACTCCAATTGTGCTTTTGGAAAGTATGATTGTTGGTTTTATTTTTGAAATGTCCTACATGTAACAATTATGAAAGGTTAGATGTAATTTAAATATTTTATTAAGTGTATTTTGAAAAGTGCTTTTGAAAAGCAAGACTTTTATGAAGGATTGATTTTATCTTTATTTTTGAATGAACCTTTCCACCATAAAATGGTAAGGAGGAAGTCTAGTTATTTTTCTTTATTTAAATTTTTATTTTCACCCATTGGAAAATAGGGTTTTAAGACCTACATGGAGTGAGGTCCTAAAACCTAAAGATGTTGGCCTGCTCAACTTAAAGATAAAATAAGCTAAGTGCCAACAAAAAAGAAACATAGTCTTGGATTCATACAAAAGTACAAACCCACTAGCGATACTTGGAGACAATGATTATTTACCAAAGATGGAGAGGAACCATCCCCAATAGTTGTGAAAAAAATCTGGGATATTTTTTTCATATCTTTGAAAAGAGGAGATAAATAAAAATAATCTAGCTATTGGGACACCATGGGATCCTGAGATGTTCTTATTAGGGTGATGGGATACAACATTGAGGAAATGATGTACTATCTTGAAGATAGAAGTCACCACCTACAATGGACTAATCACCTTATAAGGACTCTTGACTATGTCTTGTGTACCAGAGATTCTTCCCCACTTTATATGGAAAAGTAAAGTGGGTTTATTTTAAACCTTTGTTAAGTTCTATGGGGCAAGCCCCATAGTTAATTACATCTTAAGGAATAAGATTCCTTAGAATACTCTCGATTAAGGTAAATGATCATTTGTCTCCAAAGATTTTAAAGATAGGACTATCAATCGATTAGTTTATTTTAGAAAAGTCAGTGGGGTGATCAAGGGGAGTTCTTATCAAGCCAAATGAAGATAAGTAAGGGCTATGATAAGAAGCCTAGTAAGCATCCCAAACTATCCTATGGTTGGGCTTTATATTTTTTTAAAATGAATTGATTTATTTGAGTTAAATTTTTATTAGAATGTTAGGCTTACAATTCATGATACAAGGTCATGAAAATGCCTAAGAGGTGAGGATTTATGTTCATAGAAAATCACAACCTAAATCTAGGGAGCTTTGGTGAGGCCAAAAGCGACTAAATCTAAGGAAAAAATGGTATTTGGTTTACCTCCATAGAGAAGATAAACCACCATTTGGACTTACAACCAGGGGTGGTGCCAACTAACTCCTCTATGATTTTAAAACATGTAGGCAAGTCATATGCTTTTGCAAGATAGCTAGTTGTTATTTATTTAGAAGAGACTAAGTCCTTAAACACGCTCCCTAAGAGACTAAACCATGTAGGCCATGATTTAATGACTTAAATATAATGCAAATTTTGTTACATTTTTATTTTCATTTTGTACATTCAATTTGACATAAGCTTTAGGATTCATATGCCCAATGCAAGAGAAATTAGATTATGGGCCAAAATCAACAAGATAGGGAGGTGTGTTTTTACCATGGCTCTCAAAGGTCAAGCTAAGTTCTCTAGAAAAGGTGGAAGCCCTCCAATCAAGAGTGAAATAATATGCTTTTATGCATGATGTGAGAAAAATAATAACATCCAGCTAATGGGTTGCTAATTCTTTTATCTTGATTTATAATTTAGGCTTTAGTGAGGTTATGAGTTATTTATTTTTTATTTTGATTGATTAGTTGGATAGAAAATTTATTTTCTAAGAGCCTAATCATCCAGGCCATACATCAAAGCAAGAAAGAAACTAGGAAAAGATGACATCTTAATGCACAAGCTAAACAAACATCAATCAATTTATTAAGCTAGCGCAAAAGAATGAAAGGTCATTTATGGTTAGGCTCCATCGCACAAACTTGAAAATAAATTGGGTAGCTAAGCTCTACCCTTATACAACCCAGATTACAAATGAATAAGTTACAATTAAGCTAGGAATTCACGTTATGGGGATCTTCTTTCTTCTTTCTTCTTTCTTCTTTCTTTTTTTGGTTTCATCTTTTGGATGGTTGGAATGTGGTTGCTCCAAAGGCTTCACATGGTACATAAGATATGGTCTTATAACCAATGTTCATCCTAATACCCCATAATAATCATTCCAAAATCCTAATTGCAAAATTACATGAAAATGGAAAAGGGAAATCTAACTAAAACCTGCAAAATAGAGATTAGCTAAACAAACCATATAATCCTAAGCATGTATATGTATAAATTGGACTTAGCACCCCACACATGGGTAACCAAGCCCACCTAGCCTATTTTGGATTATGCTTAGGGGTATAAGCACGCATAGCAATTTATATTTTTTATAGCCTTAAGCACAATCCCTACAGAAGATAATATTAGACTAGATCACCTACCATTCATTGCATATACACCCTAACATCAGACTAAAATATATCACAAAAAAAAAAACATCAAACCATACACACCCTAACCTAAAGCTAGAAATGGTGACTTAGCCTAATGTGCCATTTAAGGTTTGTGTGGTATGCTTAGGCTTTAAGGTTGAAGTTTTCTAAGTATGAAAATGTTCAACTTAGATGGGTGGTTTTATTTAAGTGTTTAGTTGGTTGATTTTATTTTGTATTTTGATTTGGTTTAAATGAATCAATTAATTACTAAGAGTTGTAAAGAGGTGAAAAGAGAAGAGAACTTCTCTTTCCTCCCTACCTCAAGTAATTTCTAAGGTAGATTCATATTTGATTGTTATTTAGTGAATGTTTTATTATGTGTTTTAATTAATCATAAGTTCAGAACAATGCTAAATAAACCTATTCAAAGAGTAAGGCATTTTAAGATTAAGTAAACTGAAATACTATCACAGAACATGCAACACTTCATTTCTTTCCCAACATATGTAACATGCATATGGATGAATCCTAAGCATATCTATACATGCAAATAGAAGCATTTTAGCACACCTTAATGATGAATGCTAAGAGATGTTACTTAAGAAAATTTTGGATGCTTTATGATGTATGATTTTATTAAGTAGAAAAGGGGTGATTCTTTTTAGCCATTTTCATATGCACATTTATATGTATGAAAGACATAAGTGATGCACCATTGTTACACCAGTGTAAGTACAAGACCTACTTAGGGCTACTTAAAGCCTCCAAGGGTTATCCAGACTAATATATCACTTTCTTAAATACATATGCATGTACAAAAGAAATGGATGGAAAAAAAAAGATGCAAAGTTTTTTGTTTGATTTGTTTGATTTATTTATGCAATTTTACATGTGATGTGGAATCCTTCTTAATTCATATATGAGTGAATAGGAATGGATATAAGCAAGTGTTATGTTCTTTTCAAATGGACAATACACTTTGCAAATCTATCAATTCTATGAAAGAAAGGGAGAATCACATAACACATTTTATATTCACATGCAAGCTTATAAATAATCATAAGTAGCATACCTTTCAGTCTTTTTTATGTTTAATTCATAGGTTTTAAAATAATTTTGGATTTAATAGTGATAATAGCCATTCATATTCTTAGTTTAGCCAAAACATGCAATTTGATATAAAGGAAATATTTCATTTCTGATTTGATTTTTAAAAGACATGAATGCATGATTTTCATATGACATATGCATTTAGCATGCTAGGAAATAAATGAAGTAATGAAAGCATATAAATTCATTCACCCTAACTAATTCTTAAAGATAATCTTATGAGATAGGCTTATTTAAAGTAAATCAAATTTATTTTAGAGAGATTTTTGGTTTTGTTTTGAATTTAATTCTAATTTGAGAAATGTGAGATGAGTTTGCTGGTCCTAACCCATTCCCACATGTGTATGATATTTTAGTTTAATTTTTGGGTGATTAGATCAATTTTATGCTTTGGTTAGGTTAAGGTGTGAATTAAGTGTATTATTACCCCTTACACCTCTTTAACATATTTAATCAAATAATTATGAGCCAATGTATGACATAAAATCACACAAGGAATTTAAATCAGTAATGCACCTAAGAAAGAAAGGGGCCTAATGCAATTGGCTCATAATTAGTGATTAATTAAGCTAAAGGGTTTAATTTAAGTACTTTCATAACCCTTCCCACATGTGTGAGTTGGATTTTGATTTCCTTAAGCTTACTTGGGTTATTGAACACTAAGCACTACCCAAGATGATTTGGTTCTAGAATGTTTAATTTTTAAAATTTTGATTAGTTAAGCCATTTAATTAAGTGATTAATTATTTAATTAATTTTGCACATTAAATTTTAATCCAAATGAAATAAACTTAGGAAAGATATGGAAATCTAATCTCATCCCACAAAGTTCCTCACTATCACAAGGTTGATCAATCATTTAATTGATTGAGTAATTAGGAATGAACCAAGAAATTATCCTAATTAAACTATTAATAAATTCCAAGAAAATCATGGGAGGCTGAGGTGATCCCATTAATCAACCCTATGAAGTTTAAAATTAATCAATAGAATAATTAGGGAGTAATTAATATAATTACATTCCCAATAAAACTAATTTAGAAAATATCACTATTTAAAATCAATTGAAATTAATTTTAGATTATTTTCCTTTTAATTATCTTCATAATGCTTTTTATTTTGTATTTTTCTAATTTTTCTACATTTAGTTATGACATTTTGAAGTTTCCATGATTATCCATTAATTAAATAGCCCTAATTATTCTAATCTTGCCGGTGACATGGACCCGTATGTGCTTTCCACATGGCATGGCAGATTCATAAGTTATTATATGTGCCACACCGGTGCATTACACACTTTCTCCTCGCAATCACATGGGATGGTTGATGAGAAATTCTTAAGGGTTAATCCATGGATCTAAGCAGATCATGGTCATCCATCCAAAATGTGCGATGGACATGATCCGTCCTAATTCGTGAGATGTCCATCCCACAGGGCAAGATCACTTGAGCTGATTGATTGACTCAACCCACACCATCATCATGCAAGGGATGAAGATCTAATGGTCATTTCATGGGGTGAAGCTTTCCTTCACAAAGGACCAAAAGAATTCAAACTATGCTTTTGAATACCCTCACGGAGGCTATCGGCGCTCAATATTGAGGTAGCTTGTAGTGGACGAGCCTTTTGAGGGGTTGAGGTTGAGTGATCTCTCTATGGACCAAGCTCCTCAATGCTTGTGCCTTGATCAAGTCCACCTCCCTTGCCTTGAGCTCTTGGAAACACCTTGGAAAGTTTGATTGGGTCCTCAAGATGCTTGCAAGAGGAATTGGGGTTGATTTTTTGTGAGTGAGTTGGAAAAATGGTGGAGCTCCCTATTTTTGATTTGAAGAAAAAAATGGAGAATTGAGATGGCTCTAGGAAGCTTGGGAGACTTTGCTTTGAGTTTCCTAGCTCAATCGAGTGTGATGGAATGAAATGAAATTGGGGAGTATATCTAGGAGAATCGATGTAGCTTTCCTTGCCATTTTGATCAATTGACCAATTGGATGTTTGTTAGGCTGTTAGGACTTGCACATGGTTAGTTTTGGTGGAGGTAATGAAGTCCATGTGCTTTTAATTGAGTGGAGGAGGGATCCCATGTATAATTCTAAGTTGTGGTTTGCCATTGGGTTGGGTTTGGCTGACCCAAACCCATTGGGTCATGTGCACCATCCTCATTAATGACCATTTAGTCCACTAAGAGGATGCCAAGTGTCCATGAAAAGGAATTGACCAAATTCCAAGTAGTTTTGATTTTGGGTTACCCTTGAAGGGTAAAATGGTCATTTAGCTTTCATTTGAATATGTTTGGTATGATTGAAAAAAATGGGTTGGCCAAGTTTCATTGAATTTGGAGTTGGTTTGATATGATTTGGCTCATGTTGACCCATTTAGGTCAAAATGGGTCAACTTGGGTCAAGTTGACCAATTGGTCAAATTGGGTCAAACCAAGGGTTGGGTCAAGTTCATATGACCATTTAAAATATTTTTGCATCATTGGTTTGGTTCAATTTGATTTATATTTGGATTTGGTTCATTTGATTTAATTTAGGTCAAATGGGTCAAGTTGACCATTTGACCCATTTGACCTGGGTTAGGCCATGGGTTGTTTAGGTTTCATTGGTCATATGAAATGTATTGGTATCTTTGTTTCAATCAATTTTGGTTTTAATTTGAATTTGGCTCAACATGACCTTTAGGTCAAGTTGGGTTCATGGTCAAGCTAGGTTGGGTCTAGTTGGCCAATTAAGCTTTGGTCAAGTTCAACAAGTGATTTGGAATGAACTTGACCCATTGGTTTCAATCAATTTGGCTTAGATCAAGTTTTGACACATTTTGACTTTTAGGTCAAGTTGGGTCAACTTGGGTCAAGTGGCCAATGGCTAGGTTAGGCTCAAATGATGACTTGGTCAAGTTCAAACATAGATCATGAATGAGTTTTGATCAATGGTTTCAATCAATTTGGCCTATGGAGGATTTTGGCTAGTTTAGGTTTATTTTGGCTAAGTGTTGACTGGGTCAACCCTTATGTTTGACTTAGTTTGACCAAATTTGAGTGATTGATTATCTAATGATGATTGTTGCTCACATTGTGAGGCTTAGGTGGTCCTAGTTCAATCCAATTTGGGTAGGATTAGAATTTGGCTCATAAGGAGTACTTTAGGTCACTTTGGGTCAAGTGAGCCTAAGTGGGTCAAATGGCTTGTTCAAAGCTTGATTCAAGTTTGGTTGAACTCACATATGAACTTATGATTGAAATATAAATCCATTTGCAAGTGATTTGGAGTCAAATGGGCTTTGATTCATTTGACAATTTCAAGTTCAAAGGGGTGAACATGAGTTTGACTTGGGTTTGATTTTTGAATTGAGTTTTAGATTGATGATTGAAGTTGTGTTTATATTTGGATTCATGATTGAAGGATTGATTGAATCTTGAAGAAAAATCAAGAGTTTGGCTTGATTTGAATTTCATTTGGCTAAGTTCAAGATTTTAACTTGAAAGGCTTAGGTTGAATTTTGGTTGAATTTTGGTTGAATTTGATTTGTTTTGAATTGATTTGATATTTGAATTTATATTTCATTTATATTTGTGAATATAAATGAGAATATAAATGGGTTATGAGAAAATTTCTTGAATTTCGTTTGATTTGGATTTGATTAGAGCTAATTCCATAAGATAGAATCAAAGTGACTTAGGAAAGATTTTTGAACTTGGAATTGAGTTTTGAATTTAGTTTAATCATTTGAATTTATATTTCATTTATATTTGTTAATATAAATGAAAATATAAATGGGTTATGAGAAAATTTCTTGAATTTGAATTGATTTTGATTTGATTTGAGCTACGTCCATAAGATAGAATCAAAGTGACTTAGAAAAGATTTTGGATTTAGATTCTAATCATTTAGAATTTATTTGAGTTTTAGAAAATCAATTAAGTTGGAATTTATTCAAGTTTTGATGTTGATTTGATTTGGAGTTTTGAGTTGGTTTAGATTTGATTTGGAATTTTACTTGAAGGAAGGAAGTGAGGAGTTGGTTCAAGCTATAGGGTAGGCAAATTTTCTTAACACCCCTAAGGCATAACCCATTCCTATGGCTAACTCTCCTAAGTCTCTAGGGTTAGGTTGAGTGTCCACCTAATCACTAGATGTGTCTTAAGACTAAGGAAATTCTTAGTGTCTAAGAGAAGTCCTATGTCTAAGATGGAGGGGTTGAGAGCTCATCCTAAAAATGAGGCAACACACAAGGAATATTCCATGGCTTTCTTAAGTCTCTAAGGCTAGGTTGAGTGTTCACAATCCCCAGAGAAAGACTAACAAAACTCTTAGTGTGTAAGAGAAGTACTATGTTTAAGATGAAAGGGTTGAGAGCTCATCCTAAAAATGAGGTCAATGACATGTCTTCTCTCCAATAATGGTCATTTGAGCTAAGCATATCTCTGGATCAAGAAGAGCTTTGATCAATGACTCTCTCATCTCTTTAGATAAGATAAGGGCATCATAAATGCTTAGTTTAGCTAGCAACTTTCTTAAGTGAGCAAATTTTAGTCAACTCTCCTCCACAAGCATATCCATAGGTGGAGCATTCTGGAGGAGCTTCTTGATCACTTAATGACTTATTTACCCCATCAGGTGTTACCCTAGGAGGTAGAACTTTGCACTATGGAGGAGGTTAGGACTTCTCATTATGGGATGTTCTCGATTTTTGTTCTAGATGTCAAGTATTATCATTTTCTTAAAAACTCCTTAAATGTCCTTCAACTTGAACCTTAGAGTTAGGTTTGAGATTTTCTTTAGCAATAGGGGTAATTATCGATCTTAGATGATTTTCTTGGAGGTTCAATAAGATATCAATCTTTCTTAGAAGATCTGTATCCCCAGGATTCTAAAACTAGGGTTATTCTAATATATATTCCTTAAGGATGATAATGGCATCCAACTTGTAGCTACGCTCAAGCTAGTCCTTAAAGAAAAAGTAATTTTCTTAGGCAGAGCTTAAATGTGGTTAGCATATTTGGATCATGACTCTTCCACTTCTTGGCCTCAGGCTCTTGTAATGGAAATCAAGCTTCTTTAAGATCTTAAAGATCTTCTTGATCCTCCCTCTTGAATGAATATGGTTTATTCAATTTTGTCATAAGTAGATAAATAGCTACGGCGGTAGAATATTCTATTGATGATCTTGATGAGGATACTGCGAGGAGGTCATGGTAGCCACTATGGCAAATTGGATGATAGCCAAGGTGGTGGTAAGAGGTGTAAACTCTTGAACTTGATATCTAATTGGACCATAGCTGCTTCCCTTATATTTCTTTGTGTGCCCGCTTCTTCTTAAATGCCTTCTGAAGTTTGGGCTTAGATGACTTGTCATGGAAAGGCAACTGTTTAACTTCTTCTTATAGACTAGTCACCTTGTTGATTAGCTTCTTGAAGGTTTTGATTGTAAACCCCTTAAGCATGAAAGCAACCGGGCCATGGATAATCTTGAGTAGAATCTCAATGGCTCTTTGTTGATGGTTAGCATTTCATACTGATTTCTCCACAAGAATGATTAAAGATTCATTTGGATTTTTGCTTGGTCACAATGGGGTGCCTATAGTAACCCTTTGTTGAGCTGAAAACCTCTTGATGAAAAGGTGCTCCAATCAAAATATCTTTCTTGACTATTAGGTGATTGGCATATAATTAAATCAAACAGCTAAAGCTAATGAACAATCTGAAAAGAAGAGCATCACTACCTCCGATGTTGCAATAGCTAGTCATGAAGTGTGTGATGTACTGGCAAGGGTTCCCACTATCATCAAAGATTTTGACGGAAAGAGACACAAAACCCTTAGGATATTGGACAACATTAAATTCCTCTGGGTAGTATCTACCCTTTAGAATGGATGAGCCACCTTGGGCTTACGTCAATGCATCCCTCACCTTCTGCTCCACCAACTACTTGATATCCTACTCTCACATGGAGGTGTTGTTCACCACCTTCCTATGCAAGCTACCATTATCCTAATCTACTAGAGAAGTACTCTTGGGCTGATCTAATATATATGCAAACTCATGATGTTCTACCTTCATATATCTTTTCCTTCTAAAGTGCATGGAGTCTTTAAGTCTTCCATCCTCTTCTTCATCCATTGATTGATCATCCTTCTATTTAACTGGACATGGTGTTGGGTTGAATGGATGGCATCATCTTCTCAACCACAATACCTTGATATGTTGATCTCTCTAAGGAGCTTCACAAGTGTTGACCATGTGGACTTATGAATCTCAAGAAGGTCATCCTCATCAATCAAATGCTACTCCTCATCTTCAAATGTGCATCCTATGAGTTTCCTCTTCTGGAAAGTAGCATATGATCTCATCCAAGGAACATCTAATCATCTGACACAAATACTGGTCAATGGAGGGACTATGGTCCTTGAAAATACATCTAACACCGCCATTGGAGTGCTAACTGGGAGGGTCATTCTCACAGAAGAATATGCTCATGACTCATTTGGAGTGGTGTCCTTGGGAGATCTACTACCATGGGAGCTAAAAGCTGTCACCTTCCCCTTAGCTGCCACTCTCATGGTGGTGGTGGTGGTGTGACTGAGTTGTGGGATCACCATACTCCAAATTATGGAGTCGGCGGAGCTAGATCTCACCTAACAAGTGGAATGGAGGAAGATCCTTTACCATATCCCTTGGTCTCTCGGATGGGGGCTTGATCTTAGTGGTGGATGATGAGCTGCATGGGTGATGGTGGATGAAGTGGTGTGAAGCAATATGGATTCCTCAATGGGAGATCTCTACACACGGCGGTAGCAAGAACAATCATATATGAATGATGCCCCATGAGGGGATGATAAATCCATAGAGTGGAGCTTACTATTTGGCACCTCACCACTCCTCTTGCACAGTAGATGTTTGAGCCTCCATGGTCCTTTCTAATGAATCCAACCCCACTCCTAGGATCAATGATTAGATCAAAAGGTTTGACTGAGCATCTTTCTACCAATTGTAACATCTAAGTTCATAGGGTCATGCTCTCTATCTGTCTCATAGTATTAGGTGGAGGCACATCAATCCTCGATGTCTTCTCTCAATGTTGAAATGGGAGGAACTTGTTGTTATCATAAGATCTCAAAGAATTTTTTGATGAATAAGCTCTTCTAGTTCATGCACCCACTTAATTTTTATTTTGGAATTGAGTGCATGACAATGAAGAAACAATATTAAGTGGAGAGATCTATAAGATAGCCTTTAGAAGGTTGTAGCTCTCAATGAGGGATAAGACAGCAAGTCTTTATACTATCTCAAAATATGAACCACATAATCCTCAATGGAGGTGAGAATCGAGGGCATGTCATGCAAATATTCTAGAACCTCATTCTAATGGTAGTGAGATTTGTCCCCTCATAGTAATATGTTCCTCTAATCCTCAATCGAAGAAAATTGAGTGATTATGAATGATCCAAGGCCAAATCCATGAGAAAGTAAAAATGAAGTTTTGTGAAAATTGTGTTTAGAAAAACTAACTATCTTGACTTGATTGTATCTATGTGTTGAAATAATATTTATGCTTTAATATTGTCACAAGAGTAATATGTTTGAATGAACCCACACTTTCATAATTTAATTATTTTAAGTGTTCATTGGAAAGACACATGTGAGGAGAGTCTTTGCCATTTTATTTTTTTGATGGAACCCATAATCAAAATTTTGGTAGGTTGGGTCAAAATTTTGATGAGATTTTCTTGGAATATTTGAAATTTGTATATCTTATTTGAAAATATTGATGATTTGAAGAACCTTTACTTATCAAATTTGATGATAAGAAAGTTGTGATTGTGTGTTTAAAATTTTTTTGTGAATGTCCTTACTTGATGAGTGAAATGTTGATTTATCAAAATGGGGCTTCTTAATTTGATATGTCAAATAGAAGAACATGTGTTTGATTTATGTTTTAAAATGGGACTCACTTAACAAATTTGGTATGTTAAATGAAAGCCAAATGTGATTGATATATGTTTTGTTTTTCTTTGACTCTCACTTAACAAATTTGGTATGTTAAAGAAAGAAATGATTGATATATGTTTTGATTGAAAATGGGACTCTCACTTAACAAATTTGGTATGTTAAGTGGAGCCAAATATGATATATATTTTGCTTTTCTTTGAAAATGAGACTATCACTTAACAAATTTGGTATGTTAAGTGAAAGAAATATGATTGATATATGTGCTTTACTTTGAAAATGAGACTCTCACTTAACAAATTTGGTATATTTAAGTGAAACAAATGTGATTGATATGTTTTGAAAATCCCACTTAACAAATTTGATATGTTAAGTGGAGGTCAAATGTGACATGAAAATGAGATCCTCACTTAACAAATTTGGTGTGTTAAGTGAGTCAAATATATCATGAAAATAAGATTCTCACTTAACAAATTTGATATGTTAAGTGAATAAAATATGATTTATGAAAATAAATCTCACTTAAGTTTGGCATGTTAAGTGAATCAAATATGTTATGAAATGAGATCTCACTTAACAATTTTAATATGTTGTAGAATCAAATGTATATATGAAATGAGATTCTCACTTAACAATTTGATATGTTAAGTGTAATCAAATATGACATGAAAATGAGATTCTCACTTAACAACTGATATGTTAAGTGGGAATCAAATGTGACATGAAAATAAGATTCTCATAACAATTGACATGTTAAGTGAATCAAATTATTAAAATAAGATTCTCACTTGACAATTGACATGTTAAGTGAATCAAATACATAAAAGAATTCTCACTTAACTTTGATATTAAGTGGGAAACAAATGTATTTGAGTGATTCTTTCTCATTCATTTGAAAGAGAGAATTCTTTGTTTCAAATGCATAATCAAATAATATTCAAAATGTGAAATTCATTTAACAAATCTTAAGTATGTTAAATAGATTTTGATGATATGTTTTGATGTCATGTATGTGATTTCTTGATTTTGAAAAGAAACTTCAACTCAATATATGAAATATGTTGAGTGGAGTTTCAATTTTATATTATGATTTAAAATAGAACTTCATTCAACAAATGAGTATGTTGAATGAAGGTGGCATAAAAAAATGCTTTGGAAAGTGTCATTTTGTAAAAGAGTTTATTTTCTTAAATTTTATGAACCTCGCCTCACCAAGCTATGGTAAGAAGGTTCTAGATTTTTATTATCTCCTTCATTGATAAATTTTATTTTCACCTATTGGGAACTATAGGTTTGACTACAGTGAGGGCCTAAAACTAAAGGATGTTGGCTAAATTTGCTTAAGAATGAAATAAGTTGCCAATGGAAGAAGATAGTTAACTCACATAAAATGCAAATCCACTATCGATGCTTGGAGACCAATGGTCACTAAAGATGGAGAGAGGAACCATCCCAGTGGAGTATTTAGAAAATCGTGGTGTTTATTTTTGATTCATTTGTATGGGAGGGGGGACACTATGTAGATTTGAGGGTGTACTTATTGAGGTGATCGGGTATGACATTGAGGAATAGTGTACTATATTGAAAGATAGATGTCACTGCCCTATAATAGACCTAATCACCTAATAAGGACTTCTAAGGCATGATGGGTCTTCAAATATACCATTTTTTTTACATGGATGAATAAAGTAGGTTTATTTAAAGTTCTAAAGTTTTGTGCAAGCCCCCATAGTTAATTACATCTTAAGAAAGTGAATCCTTAAGAATACTTATCGATTAAAGTAGTGAATTGTTGTCCAAAGAATTCAAAGATGGGACTATCAATAAATTGATTATGTTTTATAAGATCAAGTGGGAATGGATCAAAGAGAAGAGTTATTATCAAACCAAAGGAGATGAGTAGGGGCTCATGATATAAGGAACCTAGTGAGCACTCCAATCTATCTATGGTTGGCTTTTATATTTTGAAATTGAGGAGATTTATTTATTTGAGTTGAAATTTTATTAGAAATCTAGGACTTATAATTCCACAATACAAGATTGTGAAAATGCCTAAGAGGTGAGGATTTATGCTTGTAGCCTACAAAAGGAAATAGCAACCTCAGATCCTAAATCTAGGGAGCTTTGGTGAGGGCCAAAGCATGACCAAAATCTAAGGTGAAAGTATATGGTTTACCTCCACAGAGAGTAAACCATAACTATTACTACAGTGGCACCACTAACTCCTCCTACTTTAAATCATGTCAAGTCATATGCTTTTCAGATGGCTAGGCTATTATCATTTATAAAAGAAACTAAGTCCTTAAACACACTTCTTAATAGACTATAGCATGAGGGGTATGAATAATGACTTTAATCTAATGCAAATTTTTATCAAATTTCATTAATTTGGGACTCCTTATTTTGACACGGGCTATGGGATTTTGTATGCATAAATGCATGAGAAGTTGATTATGGGCCAAATCAAAAGAGAAAGAGGTGTTCTTCCATCATAGGCTCTCAAAGGTTAAGCCCATTCTATTTGACAAAGATGGAAGCCCTCACTTAGCAAGAGTGAAATAAGATGATTATGCATGATATTAAACATACAATATCCAGCTAAAAGATTGCTAAATATTTTATTTTATTGATTTAATATTTAGGCTTTTATATGAGATTATGAGTTATTTTAATAGTTTAGTTATGAGTTGTTAATAGGATAGAAAATTTATTTTTATCCTAAGAGACTAATCGCATCCAAGCCATACAACAAACACCAATCATAAAGAAATTATGAAAGGCATGCTTTTTCTAATGCACAAGCTAAACAAAACATCAAACAATTTTATAAAGTTATCATGAAAAAAAATAAAAGATGTGGTCACCCCACAAAAAAGAAATGTAGTAGCTCTACCCTTATACAACTGATTATAAAGAATAATTACAATTACAAATGATAATGTTATGGGGTCTTCATTCTTCATTCTTCCTTCTTCATTTCTTCATCTCATTTCTTCATTTGATTTGCTCCATTTCTTTCTTCCTTTTGGCATTTGGATGTGTTTGCTCCAAAGGCATCACATGGTACATAAGACTTGGTCTTATAACCAATGCTCATCCCAATCCCCATAACACTCATCTAATCCTAATGCAAAATTACATTAAAAGAAGGAAAGTAAATCTAGCTACACCAAAATAAATGTTAGCTAAACACACCATAAAGCAATTATATGAATAATTTGGACTTAGCACCACACATGGGTAACCAAACCCACCTATCTAACTTGGATTATGCTTGGGCTAAAGCAACATGCACAAAAAAATATATATATATAGCAACTTAAGCCTGACAAAAAAACATGATTAGAAATAATATCACTACATCACACATATACCCTAACATCCTCTATAATAATACATCACAAAATAAACATACATCAAACCATACACTGCCCTAACATAAAGCTAGAAGTGGTGACTTAATCTAATGTGTGTGCATTAAAGCTTGTGTGGTATGTCCTAACTAGGCTTTAGAGTTGTAATTTGCTAAGTGTGAGGAATTTAATTTATAAGGGGTTGATTTCTCTTTAAATGATTTAATTGATTTGAAGATTTTACTTAGTATTTTTCTTTTATTTCATATGGTCTACACTTAACAACTAAGTGTTATAAATAGAAGAAAGAGAGGGAATCTCTTTTTTATTCCTAACTTAAGTCATTTCTAAAGCAAGTTAATTAACCAATTTTCTTTAATGAATGGCTTATTATATGTTTTAATTAATCTTAGGTTTAGGTTCACTTTAAATGACCTTATTCAATAAGAAAGATATCTTAAGATTAATTATAATGGCTTACTATCACATAACACATATTCATTCATTTCTTTCCATCATGTATATCATGCATATGAGTAAATCCTAAGCATACATATACTTGCAATTTAGATTTTAGCATACTTGAATGATGAATGCAAAAGTGTATTTGGAATTTAAATATTTCATTTGATTGAATTATGAATGCATGCCTTTTTAATAGAAAGAGGAATTTTTTTTCATCCATTAGCTAGATACACATTCACATGTATAAAAATTTTAAGTGAGTAGGTCACCATTATTCTGTATCAGGGGGTAAGGTACAAGACCTACTTAGGGCTACTTAAAGCCTCGCAGCCCGAGGTGTCCAAACCAATATACCACTTTTTCTAGATACATATAAATGTACAAATAATTATAATGATAGGAAAACCCCATCCAAAAGTTGTATTTGATTTATTTGATTTATTTGATTTATTTGATTTAAGATTCTTATTCATTGGCCACATCATACATACATATGTATAAGAGTTTTAAGTGAGTATGGTGCCATTGTTCTACACCAGGGCATAAGGTACAAGACCTACTTAAGGCTACTTAAAGCCTCATAGCCCTAGGGTGTCCAGACTAATATACCACTTTTCTCAGATACATATGAATGTACAAAAAAGAAATAAGAAGTCATGCAAGAAGTCATATTTGATTTTATTATATGATTTACATATATGATATGAAATTCTTCCTAAGTCTTAACATGGAGATGCATAGGAGTAGATTTAGGCAAATATTGTGTTCTTTTCAAATGAACTATACATTTGTAAATCCTATGTGAATCCATGTAAGATAAGGAAAGGAAGCTTCATATTGCATACCTCATATTATCAACACATGCAAACTTATAGATACTTTTAATTAACATCACTTTATTTATAATAATTGATTTATAGGCTTTTAAAAATAACATTTGATTTAATAGTAATAATAGCCACACCTATTTAATTTAAATCAACACATGCAATTAGACATAAAAGAAATCATTTCATTTAGTTAATTTTAAAAGAAATGAATGCATGATTACACATGGAAAGCAACATTTAACATGATTGGAAAGAAATAAAGGAACATAAGCACATGATCTCATTCATTCCAATTAATTCCTAAGGACAATCATACTAAATAAATCCATTTAAAATAAACCAAAGTTCTTTAATGTTATTTCATCTTTATGTTTGATTTGAGTTAAGGAAGTGAAAGAGGTTTAGTGGTCTTAATCTCATTCCCCCATGTGTGAGTTAATTTGATTTAATGAAAAAGTAATTAGGTTGATTTTATAGTTTAATTAGGTTAGGGTATGAATTAAGCCAATCAATTAACCCTTACCTACATCACCTTAAGTTAATTAACTAATTAATAATGAGTCAATATGATATGCAACCACATGGAAAGTAAATTTGCAATGCTCTAAGAAATGAAAGGGGCCTAATTGGCTCATGATTAATTAATTAAGCTTAAGGGATCTACTCTTTTATGGTTTTCTCACACATGTGAGCTAACCATAATTTCATTATCTCCCCTTTGGGTTATTGAACACCCAAAGAGCTACCCAAGATTAAATTAGAGAAATAGATTCAATTGAATTAATTAAGCTCATTAATTAACTAATTAAACCTTAATTAACCTTAACCAATCAAAATGAGATGGGCTTGGACAAAGGGACAAAGAGACAAAGAAGGGAGCCTAAGTGTCAATCCTTAAATCCTTTCAATTAGTTGATTAAAGTTCAGGTATGATTTGGATTTTTGATTAATCTTCTTAATTAATTAATTAAGGGGTGTTATTTATTAAGAGGGATTGGAGAGGACTTAAAGAAAAGATTGGAAGAGGGAGACCCAATCCATTTCCCTAGACTTCATCTTCATTAACAGAGGTTAATAAGCTTAATTGATTGATTAATTTACTATTCATTTGCTTAATTATCACCAATTATAATAAGAAAGTGATTAAGTCTTAATCAATTGGTTTCCTTAATTAAGCAACCAATAAAATCCCAGAAAAATAGGGGAGGTAGAGGTCATCCCTCTAAACATGCACAAAAAGTTTGAGATTAATTGGATGATTAATTAGAGAGTAATTAGGCTAATTATATTTCTAATTAAATATTAATTAAGCCAAATCCACTATTCAAAATCAATTAATAATAATTTTCTTGGATTCTACTTTGAAATATCTTTAAAATGAGTTTAAGTTTGTATTTTTGGGATTTTTCTAGAATTAGTTATAAATTTAGAAGTTTTATTAAAAAATTAATTAGCCTAATTAAAGCCTTAATCCTGTCAGGCCATGCTAACGACTTTCCGCGTGTGCGATGAGATTGCTATTTAAGTTGTCACATTGATGATTTCGGATGGTGATCGCGATTTTGAGGGATTAATCAGAGGCTCTAAGCATGATTTGATCAGGACCATCCATCTCGATCATGCGGGATGGATGGTCCATGATCTATCTCTTCTCAAGCATCGAACAATAGCTACCATCCATTGATCGTTGCTCGATCCGAGCTCACCCAAGCTCGGATGGAGATGAAAATGATCTCACACCTTCGAGGAAGCACAACAATCAAATCTAATGTTGGAAAGCATGTGACATTAAAATATTTTTCACAAAAGACCAAGCTATTTTCATTAAAGGATCAGTTTCAATGGCATACCTCATTGGAGCTTATGATCGGTGATTCCAACGATTGTGGAACCTTCGTTTGGTAGAAATGAAGCTTTGTTGTGCCGCACAAACTTTGATTTGGTGTAGTTTGCTGAAAAAAGAGACTAGGTAGTGGTGGGCTTGATCGAACTACCCTCCACCATGAAGCTTGGGAAAGGATTGTTCTGCTGTTTAGCTCCAAGGAAGATGTGTGCAAAGTTAATTACACTTTGATGGATATTTGAGCAAATGGGAATCAAAGGTGGCCTCCCCTATTCTGATTTTGGGTAAAATCGAGAATGGGGATTTTGGGGAGCTTGGGAAGGCTTGGAAATCACTCTGGAAACTCTCTTTCCATGGTTGTTAGGGTTGATTCGAGTGTGAGTGTGTGAGTTTGAGTGAGAATGAGGAGGTATATCCCCTCATTCCAATCGAACGGCCGCGGCTTCTTTGGATTCTTCATGATCAATTGGCCAAATCAGAGGTTGGTGGAGGTCTTGGGTGCATGATGTGGCTCGGTTTGGTTGGGTGAGGGTGTGGAAGTGGCTGCCAAGGGAGGAAGTGCTTGTCCTTGGTTTGGAAAGCTCCAATGGGGGTGGGGAGGTGATTTCACCTCCCCATGGATCATGGCTGACTCAACCACCTTTAGGTCAGGTCAGCCATGGTCCTAGGTGCCTAAGTGGGCCTATGAATGGTGTCAAGTGGCTAGGGGGAGAAAATGACCCAATGAACATGTGTTTTATCTCATGGGATGCCCTAAACCCAAGGGTAAACTGATCATTTGGCTATGGGTTTAATTTGAACAGATTTGGGATGGGTCAAAAGTGGGTTAGCCCAAATTTCAAGTTGTTTGAAGTTTATTTGATTTGATTTGGCTTGATTTTACCTATTTAGGTCAAATTGGGTTAGGTTGGGTCAAGTTGACTAATTGGTCAAATTGGGTCAAACCAAGAGTTGGGTCAAGTTTACATGATCAATTAGAGTGTATTGGTGTCATTAGTTTGATTCAATTTGCTTTGATTATTTCATTTGGGTTCATATAGGTCAAATGGGTTGTTGGCCAATTTGACCATTTGAGTTAGTATTGAGTCAAGTTCAATTGGCTAATTGAAAATGATTGTATTTGGTTTGGTTTAATTTGGAATTAATTTGGATTTTGGCTAATTTGGCCCTTTAGGTCAATTTGGGCTAAGTTAGGTCAAGTTGACCAATTGGTCAAATTGGGCTCAATCATGATTTTGGTCAAGTTCAATAAGTAATTTGGAATGAACTTGAGCCATTGGTTACAATCAATTTGGGTTGGGTTGTTATTTGACCTATTTTGGCTTTTTTAGGCCAATTTGGGTCAACTTGGGTCAAATGGCCAATTAGGCTTAGTTTGGGTTTCATTTAGGCTAAGTGTTGACTTAATCAATGGGCAAGGTTGACTTGGTTTGACCCAATTCAAGACAATTGATTAACCTAGGATGATTGTTGATCATGTTGTGAGGTTTGGATGTGCTTAGTTCAATCCAATTTGGGTTGAATTAGAACTTGGCTCAAAAAGATCTTTTAGGTCACTTTGGGTCAAGTGAACTAAATGGGTTAATTGGCTTGATCATGGCTTGATTCAAGTTTAGTTATATTGATAAATGTGTCTAAGATGAAAATATAAATCCAATTACAAGTGATTTGGATCCATATGGATTTTGGTTCATATGATAATTTTAAGCCAAAAGGGTCAATCATGGACTTGACTTGGTTTGACTTAGGTTTGGTTTAATAATGATAGTTTATGTTTATACTTGGGTCAATGATTGTAGGAATGATTGGATCATGAAGAAATCCATGGGTTTTAATTTGGTTTGGATAGGATTTGACCAAGTTCAAGGACTTGGCTTAAAAGGGTATAAATTGGATTTTGGTTTGATTTTATTTTTTGGCTATTTTATAATCCATTTATATTCAAAAATATAAATGAAGATATAAATGATTCATGAGAAAATCACTTAGGTTTAGAGTGATTTGAATTTGGTTAAGGCTAAGGCTTAGTCCATAAGATGAAATTAAAGGGCTTAGGAAAGATTTTAGAATTTGAATTCAATCATGGGTTTCAATCATTTGATTTGGATTTGGAATTTGAATTTGAATTTGAGTTTGGTTTGAAGGAAGGAAGCAAGAATCGGTTCAATGCTAAGGGTAGGAAGTCTTTTTAAATCCCTAAGGTATACCCTATTCCTATGGTTAAACCAACTAAGTATCTAGGCTTAGGTTAAGTGTTCACCTAATCACTAGAAGTATCTTAAGACTAAGGAGCTCTTAGTGTCTATGAGAGTCCTAGATATATGATAAGAAAGTTGAGATCTCACTCTAAAAGTGAGGTCAACAATGAGATATGAATTGAATTTGGTTATGGTTTAAAAGGTGAACATAGGTTGGGTTTAAGTCATGTGATAGGTAGATCAACCTAATCCTTAGGCACAGCCTAATCCTATAATTAACCTTTCTAAGTCTCTAGGCTTAGGTTAAGTGTTCACTTAATTGCTAGAAGTATCTTATGACTAAGAAAATCTTAATATCTAGAATACCCTAAATCTAAGAAGGGAAGATTGAATCCTCACTCCAAAAGTCAGGTGAGGTCAACAGTCCTTATAATGCTTAAAGATGTCTTAAACCATCATAAAGGTGTCCCATGTTCTTGTATTTTTGTAACCTTTGACTCTATATTTTTAATCGTACTATGCAATGAGGCTATATGGGTCATATGATTAACTCTCTCTCATTATTAAAAACATTATCCATGTGTCCAATTAGATTGTATCTTACTGAGTTATGGGGAAGCATAGCTATATGAGAACTATGAGCCTAAAGGATCCTTTAGGCCTATTTGATTAGCTTGATTGTCACATTATTTTATGTCGTATGCACATTCAACTTACCAATTTAATTATTAAAAATGTTATCATATGTATAACTCAAATTATTCCTAAAAAGAGAACTTTTATGTCCCACATCAATTCTTCCTCATTTTGAACTCTTTTAAAATAAAAAAGGTATAAATGAAGCATTTGTGATTTGACTTTTGGATGGATTAGCAAGAGCATATATTCTATCAATCTTACAAAAGAACATCAAAATTGAGGTATAGTGCATCTGTATATTAAGTGACAACTTTTACATAAAGTATGATATACTTCTATTAAAGCTTTTATAAGACATAAAAAGAGTTATTAAACGATTGTCTTTCAGAGTTTCCAACAATCATTAACTTCTTTTAAAATTTTTTAGTATTATAATTATCACTAAAAGACAAAAAAAATGTGAAAAACTCAATAACATGATCAAGGAGCAATACAATATACAAAGATCAAGTGTTTTATAATAAGAGAGAAAGAGAGAGAAGTTTATAAATAGGTTTACTTTCTATTATAGATAGAAAAATATCTGAATGAGATAATATAGATTATATGAATAAGAGAGTACAGATTAAGACATACAATGTGAATATAACCTAACAGACAACAAACAAGCCACATCCCAAATGCTATATGAATCGATCTCCATTATGTATGTCAAATTCTCATTTAATTATTTACTAAAATTTTTATATCTTAATAGAAGAATTCTTTATTTAAAATAAATCATATATATATATTGATATGCTTTATGTGGAACCATAAAGATCCTCTCTAATCTTATCTTGAGCTATGAACTTTTTGAACATACTCATTTAGTATTTTATCTCTAAGAGTAAAACACTCATCCACTTGAGCATTCATCTCTATAATACTTAGCATAGTCTTTTTTTATTGGCCAACATTGATAAGTCATTCATCTTACATCTTATAAAATTTTCCTTAGTTTAAGTGACTTTTCATCATGACATAGATGCATTCTTCCACTTCAACCATGACTTGGATTCTACTTAACATCTCCATCTATTTCACCATCATTTTGAACAATCCTAAATATGAATTTATACCTTATTAATGACTTGTTTAATGTCATGAATCACTAGAACTTCAACAAAATTAAACTCCATTATTTTGATCTACTTAAATGAAAGCTTTAGACTTAATGTTGACCTCCATAATTCAAGTTTCTTTAGTCTCCTCTCTAGTCTTATCAACATGAAGAATGTCATCAAAAGCATACACCAAGGTACATCTTCAGAAATGCCTAGTAAGAACATCCATAACTAAAGTAAAAAAAAGATAATTTAAAGCTGATCCATGATGTAATCCAATTGAAATGGGAAAATATTTTGTCAATCCTCCTTGTGTTTGGACACATGTTTATACATATCCTTAATGACTTGAATATAACCAATATTAACTCCTTTCTATTCTAGAACTCTCAAGAATATCTCTTGAAACTTTATCATATTTCTCTAAATCAATAAATATCATATGTAGATCCTCTTACTCTTTCTATACTTCTCCATCAAACCTTTTAACAAATGTATAGCATCCATAGTAGATCTAGCATGTAAAAAATTAGACTTTTGTATGACATGTAACTATGCTCAATTATTCTCTCCCATAATAATGTATGACATTAACTTAACTCCTCATAATTTGCACACTCTTGTTCATCACCTTTATTCTTAAATATATGAACCAACAAACTCTTTCTCCACTCATCTGCATCTTTTTTAGTCTTTAAAATAACATTAAAAGATTTGTAAAGAAATTTCTTGATCTCCTAAATATTTCCACATACATTGGAATATCATCATCTCTTTGTTTTCCACATTTCATTTTCTTTAAAGCTTCTCTAACTTCAAATTTAATATAGATGATAAAATAAAATTCTCTATTTTGTTTATAGGTTGCTAAAATCAATTATTCAGATCCTTCATTGAAAAGTTTATCAAAATATCTCATCCACTATTTTCAATATCATTTTTAAGAAAATCACTTTATTATCTTCATCCTTAATATCACTTGAACTAGTCTTACTTCTCCTTTTATTTGGTTGGCTAAAACATACATCTTTCACCTTCTTTGGTATCTAATCTATTGTATAAATCACTAAAATCTAAACTTTCAACATCATATATTACTTTCTTAGAATCTCTACAGGCCACTTTATATCTTTCCCAATTCTCCAAGTTTTTACATATAAACCAAATTTTATAACAATGCTTCTTTTTTTATCTTTTCATGCACACTCTGACTCCACCACCAACTATTTTTATTAAAAGAATCTTTTTCTTTTGCTTCTCCAAGCACATTTTTAGTAACTTACTTAATTTCACTTGCTAACTCCATAGTGGATAGTGACATGTGATCATGTGTTAATAAACTAAACCAAATGATTGAGTTCTAGACAAATTTCACTTGAGGAGATAGTAGTGTCATTTTATTAGGTGGATTATATACATATGCTTGATGTTTAAGCATATATCATGTTGGTTAGATGAGGTCAAGTTATACTTGGTTTCATGTGTCAAACTATCATTAGCATACATTTTATAATAGTTGTTATTTTGATGAATAATGGAAGTGTGCTTATGACGATAGATTTGAAATTTGAGTTTTGATTGGTTAAAGCGGATGAGGTTATTAGTATTGTCATGTTGAAGACTTATCTATTAATTATACTATAATATCAACACATATAACTCATCATTTAGATATCTAGTCAAAGTAGCTACTTGAAGTCAGCCTCTCTTAAAGCTCATCCTTTACATGGTCAAAATAGTGGCACAAATTATCTTATGCTTAATCCACAAATTCTCCCATGTAATTTTTCTCAGGATTAGCATTCACATTTTATATTATAATTATTGAGATAAACACTCAAGCATCTATTTACATCAAAGCTTTAATGCTATATATATATCTTTTCAATGCATGTATAAAGCTAGTAAAAATTAACATTCATGAGAATTTTCAAATATTAACTTATTAAGACACATGTTATAATGTATGCATAATTATGTCAATGCTCTATGATATGTGTGTGTGTGTGTGAATATATTTCTTTTATGTATTGCATATCACTATAAGATTTAATATACTTCTATACTCATGTGTAGTAGCTTTATAATTCCCTACTTATATGTTGGGCAAGTATTTGTTCGTGTGGACAATACAAGGGATAACAAAAGGATTTATGATAGCTAGGTTGACCATGGTAATAATATGGTGATGAATAATATCTTGACCAAGCACAAGCATAATGATAATATGCAAATGCTTCTATGTAGGCTGTGAGGGAAAATGATGAATATAGATGGAATGGATTAGCATGTGCAATAAAACTTTGAAGGAGAGGCAGATCACCCGATCGAAGGTATAGTGTGGGTTCGAGATGAAGAAATTAATTATTTCATTCCATAAAAATACAATAAAAACATACTCATAATGCCTCGTGATTATAACCCATGATCATAAAATAAAACTAACTCCATCCCACAACATAATAAAGCACCATAGTTATATAAGCCAATTCTAGCAACCAAGGTTGTCGCCCGGGGACACACCGAACTGATTACAGTAACCTACATAGAGGTCGATTCGATGACCCACTGCTCCCTGATTCCTGCCTCCACACTCAACGTCGCCATTGATGGCTCGGATGGTGGCGAAGCCAGCCGATTATCCCATGCACCTTTCCCATCCAAAACCAGAGCGCAGTTTTGAAGGAGATGATGGGATCAGTACTGACAGCTTCAGGCCAGTTGCGGCCATCGAAGCCGATTTCTTTGCCGGCAGGACCATAGTTATAATTTCAAGTGATTTGTAGGGGGCCGCGCCCATAATACGTCTTCCCTGGAGTACATGGATACTCCTGAGAGCTTGAGTCACAGCATGGATTGGATTTATCTCCTTGTTCTTTGTAACACATGTCTGTTCACATTACACATTTTATCATTTTGTAATATAATTTAGTTAAAAGAAAATATTTTAAAAAAGTAGCTAAGTGCTCATGAAAAATAAAATAAAATAAATCATTGCTTATAGTTAAACACATAATTCAGATTAAATAAATAAATTAAACTATTGATAATATATCAAAAATATATAAAAAAATAAAATTCATTATAACTTTAAAAATGGTCAAATTCATTTAAGAATATAATAAGTGTCATTTCTATCATACTTAAATTATACAAATTTACATTATTTCAATTTTTAAAACAAAAAAAAAATATAAAGATATTTGTTATAAAATTTATAACAAAATAGCAAAAAAAAAAATTGTGATATCTTTTCTATTTTATATTAAAATAAAATTATTTTTATTACATATATTTTTGTCATATCATATTCCAAAAATAATTAAACTATTAGATAATAAATTAAATTTTTAGGCATTTAAAACATAATCATAGAAAAATATTATAAATATCTAATAAATTATTAATTTTAAATAATAACTCAGTTATTTTATCTAATAATTTGATTATATTAAAAATAATTCAAAAAAGATTTACATATACATAACATAATTTATATTTATTTACATATCTAACACTCTAAATTAGATATTTATTGATCTAATATTTTTTTATACTTGAAATATATATTTTGCTTAAAAAAAAGTAAATGATAATGATATTTTTAATATGATATTAAAATTTAGATATTAAATATATAAATATATGAGAATTATATGATATGTGTGTAAATCCTTAAATTAATAATATATTTAATTAAAATAATATCATTCTAATAGAAAATTTATGAGAATATTTAGATATGTAAATACATAAGAATTGTATGGTATGTATGTAAATCTCTCAATATTTTAAGGCAAAATTTTTAAATTAAGCATCTTTTAAATTTTAATTAGCAAAATAAGCTTAATAAAAAAAAATTTCAGTCGCCCGGTATTTTTTTTTTTTAAAAAAAGAGTAATTTACATACATATCACACAATTCTTATATATTTATATATCTAACATGCGCATAAAATATTTTTTTTTGGCCGAAAATATTTTTTTTGAAAAAAAAAGGAGAATTTACATACATATCACACAATTCTTATTTATTTACATATCTAAGTAAAATATTTTTTTTATTAAAAAAAAGGAAATTTACATACATATCACACAATTCTTATGTATTTACATATCTAACATCTAAAATTAGATATTTACTATCTAATATTTTTTTATGCTTAAAAAGATGCATTTCATTTTAAAAAAGTGAATAAAATTTAGGTGTTAGATAAATAAATACATAAAAATTGTGTGATATTTATATAAATCCCCTCAAAAAAATACAAATTTTATAGTTTTACTGAGAGACCTCAACTTTAATTTACTTTTTTTTTAATAAATATCTAAATTTTATATTTAAAATATATTTATTTTTATATACATAAGAAGATAAATTTTATTAAAATTTAATAATCTTTTTTTTTATTTAACAGAGAACTTCATTCTTTTAATTTTATACAGAGAACTTTATTCTTGTATTTTTATATATTTAAATTTAAAATTTTATATTTATATAAATATTATAAATTTTTTAATTTTATAAAAAAAAGATTATTAAATTTTAATAAAATTTATCTTTTATGTATATAAAAAATAAATATATTTTAAATATAAAATTTAGATATTTATTAAAAAAAGATAAATTAAAGTTGAGGTATAAAATTTGTATTTTTTTGAGAGGATTTATATAAATACCACGTAATTCTTATGTATTTATATATCTAACATCCAAACTTCAATTTTTATATATATAACACTCTAATCTTCAATGTCACATCAAAAATATCACTTTATTTACTTTTTAAAAATGAAATGCATCTTTTTAAGCATAAAAAAATTAGATAAGTAAATATCTAACTTTAGATGTTAGATATATAAATACATAAGAATTATGTGATATGTATTTAAATTCTCTTTTTTTAAATAAAAAAATATTTTATGCTCACTCTGATGTTAGATATGTAAATAAATAAGAATTGTGTGATATATATATAAATTCTTATTTAAAAAAAAATATTTTTGTGATGTTAGATATGTAAATATATAAGAATTGTGTGATATGTATGTAAATTTTTCTTTTTTAAAAAAAAATAATATTTTAGACACTAGCGAACTAGCTGGCGTTGACTGTGCACACAGTCAACGCTATTTTGAAATTTTTTTATTTAGTTAATTAAAGTTTAAAAGATATTTAATTTAAAAATTTTGTCATATTTTAACACCATTTTTTTATTATTAAAAATTAGGTCCTTACTGATGGTCTCATGGGTCACGTGAGCGAAGAAGGCGGCGATCTCTCTTTTAGAGTCATCAGGAGAGCCGCCCTGTGCGAAGTCCGAGTAGCTCTGCCAAGCGGCCATGAACGCCTGCCTCGTGTAGAAGCCTTTGGCTCACCAGCCGCTTGGTTCGTCAACCCGTCGAAGAATTGCTGGGATACCACGTCGGCGCAGCCGCAGTTCTGAGAGGCCGCCGGCGGAGAGAACTACGCCGGCGATGAAGAGGACGGATGCGAGGAGGTTCTGTGTTGCTCCGGCCATTGTGTGTGTTTATGGCAGCTGAAGGGTGGTGCAATTTATAGCATTTGTATTCTTGGTTTTTTCGCCTGAACTGTGTTTTGTCTCTATTTTTTTTTTTCATTTATGAAAAAAAAAATAGTGAAAGATATTTCCTTGTGCTGTTGACTTAATTTTATTTTAAAAAAATATACTTTTTTATATTTTTATGAAAAAATATATATATGGTAGAATAACTAAGACATATAAAGGAAAATTATATGAGAATGAATTTAAAAATTAAAGAATAATTTCATTAAAGCACATTAAATAATTTTTAAACTCATCTTATGTAATTTTAAAATACTTTTTTTATTTTCTAATTCTAAAAAATATGATCTGTATATGAAAGTTCATTTTGGACTAACTTAACGCTAAATAAAATAAGAACTTCTTCTATTTCCGGACTGCTCATTAGAATAAGTAAAGTCAAAATTTTTAAAATAGGGCATATTATTAATCTTAATTAGCAATTTAGACATCAAAAAAATTTTCTTAAAAATATATAATCGTCGCATTTAGAATCCGACGCTTTTTTTTGTTTTATATATAAATAAATAAATATATAATTAATTAATTAATTAAATAAGTATATATATATTAATAATTAAATAATTAAATAATTAAATAAATTTTTAATAAAAATAAATAAATTTTTTTTATTTGCATGTTTTTTATATGCATTAATAATTAAATAAATATATGTATATATATATATATATATATATATATATATATATATATATAATTTTTTATTGCATATATATTTCACGATTAAAGATAAATTATTTATTTTTTTTATATTTATATTTTTATATTTTTTTTGTTATTATTATTTTTTAGATTTTTTATACTTTTATATTTTATATTATTTTATATTTTTATATTTTTATATTATTTTATTTTTTTATATTTTATTATTTTATATTTTTATATTTTTATATTTTATATTTTTTATTATTATTATTTATTTTATATTTTTATATTTTATTTTATATTTTATATTTTTTTATATTTTTATATTATTATTTTTAATGCATAAATATAATATTTTTTTATATTTTATATTTTTAATGCATATATATTTCATGATTAAAGATGAATTATTATTTATTTTACTTTTTTTTTTTAATTTATAAATCTTCATAATTTTTAATAACTTTTATATATTATTTTCTTAATTTATAATATCAAAGTTATTAAAAATTATGAAGATTTATAAATTAAAAAAAAAAAGAAATAAGTCTAAAATAATAATAATAACAAAAAATATAAAAAATATAAATATATAAAAAAATAAATAATAATCCATCTTTAGTCACGTGAAATATATATGCATTAAAATTATATATATATATATATATATATATATATATAATTAATTATTTATTTATTAAAAATTATTTATTTATTTATTTAATTATTAATGTATGTAAAAAATATGCAAATAAAAAAAATTTATTTATTTATTTTTTTACTTATTAAAAATTTATTTATTTATTTATTTATTTAATTATTAATGCATATATATACTTATTTATTTAATTAATTAATTATTTATATATATATATATATATATATATATATATATTTATTTATTTATTTATTTATTTATTTATTTTGACCAAAAAATAGTGCAACATATATGAATTTATTTATTAAATCGCATTCATGTCGCCCACTCTTGGACAAGAACAATGAATTTAATTAAAAAAATAATAGTGGTGAGCTATTTTCATGGGCACTAAGGATTTAAATTGCATGTGTCAATAAATGAAATAATTATTGAATGTGGTTAATTTATGTGTAGCAATCAATAAGTTGTAAAAAGTTGTTTTATAACTCATTAATTGGATGTATAGCTCTTATGTTTAGCTATCTCTTTTGATGTAAGTCATATATAATATGTTCATCATTGTAGGAGACAAACAATTATGTAAGAATTCTTCATGATGTTTTGTTTATCATCATTGATTTTAAATTAATTATATATATATATTTAATACCCGAAATTGATGGGTCGGGTCAATTTCACAACCCACCCATCGAATCTCAATTGACATCCCTACAATAAGCAACAAACATTATAACACCTACGATCATTTATCTAATATATTCAAACTTATTACCTACTAAGCATGATATAAGGAAATAATTGCTTTGTGTTTATATATTTTATGATATGAAGTAAGAAAGAAAAAGGAGAAATAAGAACAAAGAGGAGAGGGATATGATCTAAAAAAGAAAAATAATCTAAAAACTTTGGGTCTATTTGTAATTGTGCTAAGAAAAAAAAAATAATGTTGCAAAAAAAATTACTGTCTAAAGAAGTTAGGGTGCATTGTGGATTGGATGACGGTTCTCTAATTTGCTAATCCGTTTGGAATCCATAATCCAAAAATCTAATCCATATAATATTTAATATAATCCAAACCAATCCAATCAATCCAAAAAAATTTCAAATTTTCGGAAAAAAAAATCCAAAATATATAATAATAATAAGAGATTCTCCAAAAAATCATTTTAAAATTGTAACAATAGTATGATCATAATAATTTTAAATACCTATAAATTACTAAAAATAATGATTTAAAAGAGTAATCTATTTCTATATTGAGGCATATTTAAAACAACAAAATATTTTTAAATTAAAATTGATTGCATATATATTAAAAGCTAGCATCAACTAAAATAAATAAAAAATCAACAATAACTCTATAGAATTTCAAAGGTTTGCATTAATAGGCAATGTGACAATTATGAACTATTGACAATTCTAATTCAAAAAAACATATAGTTCTCTAAGTCCTCAATTTATAATAATTACAAATGTACAATAAAAAAAATAAAAAAAGCATGAAGCAACATCATCAGTGAATCAAAGTTGAGAAAATAATCCAAATTGCAAGACTCCAAGAGTCCAAGACTGCAAGAATACTGTGAAAAAAAATTAAAAAACTAACTTATTAGAAATAGGAGATAAAAGAGAGACTAAAAGCTAAGGTAAATTTGTAAAAATAAAGGCTCAAGCTCAAAAAATTACTAAGTAACATAATATGTAAGCATTCAAATATAGAATACAATTACATATATATAATACTATAAGTGAAGAAAATTTAACATCAAAGTCATCATAGCCCAAATAACCACCAAGAAAGGAAAACACGCCTACCAAAGGAAACATAAAAGAACACAAGCAACCATCCAAGCTGCACATCATGTCAACAACAAGGATATCACAAATTCTCAATTAACCCCAACCAAAGGAAACATAACATCAAAGCCATCATAGCCCAAATAACCACCAAACAAAGGAAACACATGCACCAACCAAAAGAAACATAGGCGAACAACCAAGTCCAAGAGCAAACAAAACACTAAATGACAACCAACGCCACCAACAACAAAGAGCTAGTATGATAATCACACAATAGCCAACCAGGTTCAAGAGCAGCCACAGGCCCATAAAAAACCAAAAAGAAATGAGTTAGCATGAAAAAAGGCTCAAATCAAGAACACAAAATAGGAGTAGTCCAAACAGACTAAATAATAAAATCACCTTTACCAATTCAAAAAAAATACGACTTCATCTTACATTAACATACGATATGATGACACCACAACTAAGAACATACCAAAAGACTTGCAAAATAAACTTGCAAAAGGAAACTAAAATGAGCTAAAAAAAAAGAAACAAAAGAGAGACTAAATAACCACCAACCAGGCTCAGGCTCAATCAAAAGAGAAAATCACTAAGAGCAGCAGAATATGTGAGCATCCAAACTCTAAATATAAGGGTTACAATCACATATACTGCTATCAGTTGTAGTAAATGAAATAAAACATCAAAGTCATCATAGCCCAAATAACCACCAATCAAAGGAAGCATAGCTAGCAGTCAAAGAAGGAACCAACCAGCCAGCCACAAAACTGAGAGAACCAACCAACCAGCCATAGAACAGGGAACCAACCAGCCAGCCACACCCACGGATAACATCACAGAACCAACCAGCCAGCCACAAACCGAGGGAACCAACTAGCCAGCCAGCCACAAGGAAACAAAGGAAAGGAAAGCATAGAACCCAAATGCCAAACAATAAAAAAAAACATAAACCAACAGAACAACAAGAACTAAAGGATAGTATATGACAGCACTCATAATTAAAGAAAATACCAGGACATGTTAAGACAGCATTGATAGTGTTTAGTCAACAAGTACTAGCTAGAAATGTCACAGTCCCAAAAGGCCATCAATAGTGGAAACGTTAAGACATATATCATATATGCTTCAATTATGTAACCCTCAATACTTTACGAAAAATGTTGAATCATCTCAGAACCTTCGATACATCTAAAAAAGTATTAATACATAATTAGTTATGGTAATAATATATGTATCAAAGAATACAGCAATGTAGTTAACCATAAAAGATATTACGATACATTCATCAAATTTATCAATATCATGAATGTTCTCAACATTGACTGACTCACTTGTCCACTTTGCTCTCATCTAATCTTGGGCACATATAAGAGCTTGCACTATCTTTGGAGATAAGGAGCACCTAAAAGTATCTAGAACATGACCACAAGTGCTAAAAGTAGACTCAGAGGATACAATTGATATTGGAACAGCCAAAATATCTCGAGCCATCTGAGATAAGATTGGAAACCTCAGAGCAATAACCTTCCACCATGTTAGAATTTCAAAATCATCTTGCATAACTTAAGAGTCTTTAGCCAAGTATTTTTTTCAGTTTGTTTTACTCTCAAGATCATCTCTCCCATAACTATGTCTCTTGAACTTCTCAACCATCATGTATTTTCTCCCACCATCCCTTGGATCATTATGACATTCAACAATTTTTTGTTTTACCTCGTAAGCAATTTTATCCATATTTCACAATCATCTTCATCTTACAATCATAAATATATAATAGCACAAACCTTATTACTCGTGCCAAATTAACCCCCTTCAAGCTAGGATACATATCCAAACACAACATAGTAGCTTTTTGAAACTGAATTATCGAGTTTAACATCAAATATGTAGAATTCTACCTTGTTGGTACATCCAAACAGAACAAGCTTTTTCTTTGTATCAATTTCAATGCATTCTTTGAACTTTTTAAGTCTTGATGGTGATTGTCTAATGTACCTCACTATTGTCCTAACACAATGTACAGATTTGCTAACCTTCTTAATTCAATCTTGAATAATAAAATTTATAATATGTGCAACACATCTCATATATAAGAACTTATAGTCGAGAACACTTCCTCTCGTTATAAATTTTTTCGCAAATGATTGATAATACCATTATTAAAGCTAGCATTATCAACTATGATTATAAATACTGCATTAATACCCCAATCAATCAAAATTTCTCTACCTCTTTCCCAATAATCTCACCTCTATGACTATATATGAGACAAAATTAATGACTCTCTTATTCAACTTTAAATCGTCATCAATATAGTCCACGGTAAGGCACATACAATTAATTCTCTAAATTGATGTTCATGTGTTAGTTGTCAAGCAAACCCTTCTAGTTGAATCTCATAATATGTTTTTTCAAAGCATTCTTCTCATCTAATTAAAATTGAAAGCAACCACAAGTGAGTGTCCATCGAGAAGGTATTCGAAACATTGGGCAACACTGAGACATAAAATATTTAAACTCATATCTTTCAATATGTTTAAATGGTAACTCATCTATAATTATCATGGATGTTAAAGCTTTTCCAATAAATTCTTGATAAAACCTCCAAGCTTGAAGACCTCTAGTATTTTGTTTACCTTTGCTACTAAGTTGCAATACTAGTGGAGTTTGGCTTTTTTTCATGTTATGAGGATTCTTCTGACATATAGAAAGATGTGTCTATAAAGTTATAATATCATTAAGCTTTGTATACTATGATAAGTCTTCACACGAATTACATTTACTCATTTTTTCTCCATTGGAACTATTAAAATTAGTAAAATGATCCCAAACATCAGATCTTAGTCGGATTATCTTTCTTATTTTTTTTTAAATTGATGACTTGCTACTAGAAGCACTTGCAACACAATGGGCATTATCTTGGTTGATAGGTATTTGATTTTTTGAAGAACCAATCATGTTTGAGCTCTCTCCATAATGAGATATAATCAAACTATGATGAGATCAAGAACAAATAAGTTAAATGAGACTAAAAATAATAATATTGAATTATTTTAGTTCAATAAAAACCATTGATAACATGAATATAGGCATATATCCTACTTAGCTTTAGCAAATCAAATACATAAACCAAAAAAAAAAAAAAATATGCTTGTACTAGTAAAGGCTCATGCATCAAGCATTTATCCTAAATAAACCAACTTGTCACATAAATGAAATTAGTTCAATGAAAACCTCAAAGCTTTTCTCCATCTCAACACCTCAAAAAACTTTCTTCTCAAAATATTTGAAACCAATAAATTTGTTCCTTCATATCCACAAGTGATTAAATCTTGTTGACTATTATCCCACACAAAAAAAGCAAAGATGAAACAATCCTTCAACAAAATAGCACTAAGCATTTGATATAATCATTTTAAATGAATACTAGTACTACGCATGAAACAAATCACCTAAAAAAAAATATAGTCAACCAAAGTCAAGTATGAAATATAACCAACTCACCCCAAAGGAATAGAAACCAAAGAAATATAACCAATCAAAGTCAAGAAGCAACCACCGAAATCACAGAATCAAGAAACCAGCAAAACAGACAAACCTAACAAGCAAAGCCATCCGGCTAACCGGCCAAGGGGCCACCAAAACAATCCTGCCAATATAACTAATCCACTGAGAAACTACCACCCAAATGGTATAGAAGAGCCAAATAAAAATTGCCAACTGAACTCCAGAAGTAGCCACCAAATTCCCAGAACAAGAAAACAACAAAACAGACAAACCCAACAAGCAAAGCCATCAGGCTAATCGACCCAAGCAATCCAGCCAACACAACTAATCCACCGAGAAACCACCACCCCAAAGGGCATAGAAGCCAAAGAAATAAAGCCAATCGGAGTCAAGAAGCAGCCACCGAAATCACAGAATCAGGAAATAAGCAAAATAGACAAACCCAACAAGCAAAGCCATCAGGATAACTGGGCAGGCGGCCACCAAAATAATCCAGCCAACACAACCAATCTACCGAGAAACTACCACCCAAATGGCATAGAAGCCTAATGAAAATAGCCAACTGAACTCCAGAAGCAGCCACCAAATTTCTAGAATCAATAAAATAACAAAACAGATATACCCAACAAGCAAAGTCATCAGGCTAACCGGCCCAAGCAATCCAGCCAACACAACCAATCCACCGAGAAACCACAACCCCAAAGGGCATAGAAGCCAAAGTCAACTGAAGTCAAGAAGTAACCACCGAAATCACAGAATCAGGAAACTAACAAAATAAACAAACCCAACAAGCAAAGCCATCAGGCTAACCGGCCACCAAAACAATCCAGCCAACACAACCAATTCACCGAGAAGTTGAGAGGCGAGAAGAGCAGAGAAAGAAGAGATTCGGAGAATGAGAGAATAGGGCATACCGGATTAGGGCGCATGGGCGAGACTGTTGAGTGGCGGCCGAGGGCATCGGGGTCAGGGAGCTTCGCGAGAACAGAACAAGAACGAAGAGAAGAGAATAGGGCATGCACTTAGTTTTGAGCAGGCAAAGAATGAAAATTAGGGATTTGTGGACTTGACCTCAACCCGTCGAGTTCGACATAACACAGAGCAATGAGCACGCACGGGGCATGGGCATGACGCCTCAACCCGAATACCCAATTTAATAGTTAGGTTTAAGTTTCTTTGGATTAAGAAAATCATGAACTGATCCATAATCCAAAAACTGAAAATAGGTAAACCTAAAATCGAAATTCATATTAACAATTTGAAACCGATTCAAATTAGAAAATACAGTTCAGTTTGATTTGGATTTTCTATTTAAACTGAAATATGCACACTCCTAAAAGAAGTTGTGGTGAGCACTAAAAAAAATATTTTCAAAAAGTCAAATTACATCACACTTGGCCAAATCAAGTTAAAAAACGTAATTTTTTCAAAACAAATTTTTTAAAACACAACTCCATCACAATTTATTAAACACCTACCGCACCGCAACTAGAATACCGCCTCAAATGCACTCTGAATGTAAGGGCGGCTCTACAGCTTCTTTAACATTTTATATCCTAGCAAGAAAATAAATTTTATAATAATAAGTTATAATCTCTATTTAAACTCCTATAATAAAAAAAAGAGAGAAAATGAAATAATAATTATATCTTCTTTTATATGTTTAACCTTTATTTTCATATTAATGACTAACTTTTCTCTAACTAAAACAATTATTTGAATTAAGAATCTTTTATATGCTCTAAAGTTTAAAGTTTAAAAATAATTTAATAACATGCTTATAATGGATGTATGGAACAAAGCTTTTGATTTTCAAATTAAAATTGAAAATTATGGGGTGTTAACTCCCATTCTAAACTATTTTTTTAAGTACACAAATTCATGTTCAATGACTTATATCAAAAGCCTTTTGGATTATTTTTGATTTACTGATGTTCATAATATCATGATGTTAAAAAAAAAAAGACTTATATATTTATATATCTAACATCTAAATTTTGACATTTACAAATATACTATTTTTTTATGTATGAAATTACATTTTATTTTTAAAAAATTAATGATTATGATATTTTTTTATATAACATTAAAAATTTTAAATATTATTTATGTAAATATTAATATTTAGATGTTAGATATGTAAATATAAGAATGATATGATATGCATGTAAATACTCTTAAAAAAATAAATCAAACTTTTGGCTTAAGGGTTGTTTGGATGCCTAAAAAAAAAATGAAAAAAATATATATATTATAAAATAAATATAATATACTTGAATTACTTTAAAATTATTTAATTGAAAACTCTACAAATACATAAATTTATTTTATTTTTCCTATTTAGTAGAATTAATGTAAATGTAAAATACCTTTAGGGTTACGAGTTATTGTTACTATCGACATGACTAAACAATGGCAGTGACTGTGGTGGCGTGACAACAAAATAGCACTTTACGTGGTATTTAAAATTCACCCAAATCGGTCAAATTCCAAATACATAAAAATTATCTCTTTCAATGTATTCTAAATACATCACATTATTTAAATTTTACTTTACACCATATCAAACACAAAAAATTAAAATCCCCTCATTTATTTTACTTTATACTAAAAAATCATCAATCTAAACAGTCCCTTAATGAAACCATCAAAATAACAATTTTATAAATAATGAATGCAACCAAATGAAACCATATCTAACAGATCTTTCCACAATTGATAATGAACTATAAAATAATATTACATCAAAATGGGTACAATCCTCAAAATACTGAAAACAAAAAAAATACAATATGAACCAAAAGTAAACAGCCCCAAATACAATCTTTAAGAGAATAACTTAACTCAGAAACTACAATCTTGGGCTTTCAAATTACCTTTTACACAAAAATTCTTCAGATTTCTGAAGCAGATTCATGAGCTAGAACACTGAAGATGAACTATTCTCTTGACTTTTTCTCATCAACATAACCAGCTGCTCTACCACTTCTGCCAATGAGGTACGAAGAAGGGGGAGATGGATTATCATACTGTATTTTGAGACCCTTGAAGGAACGAGCTGTGAAGAAATCGACGCCGGATCGAGCCGATCCATTGAATAAAATTGAATCAGATGGTCGATTAATCGAGCTCAGAGCCACCTTAGAGGGCTCCATCAGCGCGAGGGAATGTTCATCTCTTTGGCCTTCAACTTCTGCCAAAATAGAAGACTTGATCATCTTAGTATATATGTTTACCAGACATGCTCTTCTCTTAATCAATAACATGTAGCAAAGCAACAAAAAAAGCACACAGATTAACCACCAAGAATTACATGATACTCTTAATTACAGTTTCAATTACTGAAATTTCAAATGTTGAAAGAATTGTTACAAAATAAAATTAATAATAATAAAAAACTTTGTATTGAGCCAACAGAAAGAAGAGAAACAACAAATGAAAGTTCACAATTTGAAGAAAATACCATGAGGCTGAACATCTTCCATGTAAGCACCTTTGATAAATGAGAACCGAGCTTCTTGAATGTGGTTGACACCTTCAGGTGAAGAGATCTTCAAGTCACCAAACTCCAGCACATATTCTCCAGTCCATTCTTTTCCCCTGCAAAAGAATGAGTAGGATTTGGAGAAAGAGTAGAATGGAGGAGAACTTCAACATAGAAAACATGACTGACATATAAAATCCAGTAGAACATCGCAGCAGTTAACTCTTCACAGTGAGCAGGAATGAGCATTGCCAAAAAAGAGTGAAGAATGACAACAATGATTCTGAACTTCTACATCAGAAAGGAGCATACCTACTAAAAGCTAACATTGCTTCAAAAGGAGTTATAACTGGAGCCAGAAAATCTTTGCTATCGAAGAGAGCAGTTTGTGCACAAGAGACGTAGACAAAAACATCACACTGTTGAAAAGATCAATAAATGCTTGATCAAAAGTCAAAGAATATTATTCTTTTTGGGACATATGAACAAATTTAATCACAAACTCACACACACAATGCATATGCAAGCTTTGAACCCAATGCCACTTAATTGAAAGCATAAGATCTCAACCACTAGAATAAGGTGGCTTACATATAGAATATTGCTCAGTTTAAGTCTCTCATTACCTCTGGAAAGTTGGCGAGTTTGGCAGAGTTAGGTCTTCCCATGACTAGGGTGTAAGACTTCTTCCCAGCCCCTTCAATCAATTCCTTCATCTCGTTAATCAACCTAAGATAACCAGCTGCACATGAAAGTAATAGATTAATCAGTTTAGATAGATGATAGATATGAATCATTCTCTTTCAAACAACATAGATAGAACTAATTCAAGTTACTTGCTAATAGTATAAATGCAGGAAACAGGAGACCTGTATATCAGATTAAGAAACTGTGTTGGTGGAGGTAAAATGTAATGCTGGCATATGTTCTAAAGCTTTTTTCAAGCTCATGTCCTTCAATTTTAGCCTATTAATAGCCTAAAAAATAAGTCTTCTTGTTGCACTCTTTGCTTTGATTAGATTACAAATATAAGAATCTTGTGTTTGCATATTCCACATGTTCTTGTTAATGATAGGGGTTCTGACCCCAATGTTGAGGGAGTTGTCAACCTCCACTCCAACATTCTAGCCCAAAGTCATGACTCTTTGTCATGATGTTGTCTTTTGCCTACTAGCTGTGTGGTTCGCTCGTAGCTAATGATGCAACATCAATCTCATCTTGATCTCCTCAAGTTGAGGAAACATTTTACCCCAAATTACTAGCTGGCCAAATGTAGTGTGCTTTTGTTCGCCATCCCTTTAGGTGAACAATATGATCCCATCTTTCATTTACTAGTAAGTTGTGATTTCTTCAACATTTATGTTTTCTGCTAGTTTCCATTAATTGACTAGTTAACGTTTCTCCAACTATGTTTTCTTTAGTTTACCCTCCTACACGAAGATTCCATTTGTTCTCAGGAAAATAAGAAAACCTAATTATAATTCTTTAACACCTTCACAAATTGAAGTAAATTTATAGGCTTTTATAAACTATCATAGTTCTCACAATCCAACACCTAAGTACAACTTCTACGTTTACCAGTACATATTGTAAGTTGACAAAAAAATAAGCAGCTGACCAAGATAGTGATATTTTGTTACACTTGAAGAATTGATTGATTGTTGTGATGTAATATGTAAACCTATCAAATTAATAATATAAAGCATGTAAACTATGTACACAACATATCATATATATATAACTTTACATTAAAAAGCCCTTCAATTTCGATATTGGCCTTGATTAAAACTTATATGAATGTTTTGTGTGTTGGTTTTTCATTTTTCACTTGGGCTTCGACTTACATAGATAACAACAAAAAATTAATCTTGTTGTGCTATTGCGTATCTTTGTTTAAAATTGCATAATAAAAAGTCATTTGAAAACTCACCTTAATGCTTTTTTGAAAAAATCATAATGAGGTTTATGCCTCATCAGTGCTATGTGAGATTTACGTCTCACATTATGTGATGCCCATCTTGCCTTATTTAAAAAAATCAAATATAATTTTTAATTACCTAAATAATAAACACACGACCTATCAAAGGATAGACGTTAACCATACGCCTTTTCAATTGTGCACTTTCGCTCCTCAAACACTATACTTGCCACCACCGTTACCATCATTACTTGTGATGCTAATACGTAGATATTAGATCAATGGAGTACGAAAGAGAAATTTATTATTTTAAGACTATTTTGAATTGCTATGTCATTAGCTCTTGTGGGCTCAAAATTACACAATTCTACAATTATTGAATTAAAGAGAATGTGATTTGAAGATGCCTCAAAATTTTCTAGAAGGTATAGGAGAGATACACAAGTGGAGAACTTTTATTAATATAGATAAGAAGAAAGAGATGTAGAGTTTCGAATTTAAATTTATGAAATTCACAATTTTAGCTTAAACCGATGATTGGGGAATGATGACGTGCATCTAGATCTCATGGTCCAAATCGTCCCACTCTCTACTTGGGAGGGTGGACCCAACTTGACCGAAGGATCCTTATCAGCAACACATGAGTTACGTCGTCCAAGAAATCCTTGTAAACCTCGGGTGGTGTTTGTCTAAGGAGACAATTTTAAATCTACCTTAGCTAACAGAGGACTGTTTGTCCTATCAAGTATACCCTATGATTCACAACTCAAAGGGCAAAGCCATTGGGGAGCATACGATACGATCGTGATCATAATATAATGGAGCGACCGCCAAACCACCGATCGAAGACTCGGTTGTGGCCGCTTCATCCAGTAGAGCTATTGGCCGCTCAAAATGAGGACGTGTCACGCCCCATCGGCGAGATTGATTGAGAGTGAACATAGTAGAATACTTGATTTGACATTGGCTCCTTTGTGAGCTAGAGTTTTCTTAATTTGTCACCCCCGACAAATAGTTGCGAAAGGTGGATAGATTGAGTTTTGATTTAAGCTTTTAATGACAAAATTCTATTTAAGCGCTTTGCTACTTAAAAATGATTAATTAGAATATGTTTAAGAGCTTTAGATCGTGTCAACTCGCTTTAGCCAATGAGGATTAGATCTCGTCACTGTAATCAATTTCTCAGATATTTCACTGATTTGAAACTTTTATCATAGGTTTTTAGGTTTTGTTAACCCAAACCCAGTCCTAAGACTAAACTGAAGCAACCAAAAGATACTCAAACAAATTGAATTTAAGCATTCAAAGACAAGGTGTTTGGGGCCCATGCTGTGTATAGTAATTTTAGGTAATTTTGTATTTGAATTATAAGATTGATTTTGTATTTTATTTTTTTATTCCAATATACTGCACCTTTTGACATTAAAATTTACACTTGAAATCTCTACCGCACATGAAATTTATAATTTATATAATTTCATCTAATTAATGAAATCCTGATATTAAAAATCATTATTAGAATAAATTTTTTTATTTATTTTTGGATTGAAGGAAAGTTCCTTCATTTGTGCATCATTTAATTTAGTTTGTCTGCTTGCATTTGAGCAGATAGAAGACATTGTAAATTGATCTAATATTTTATTAGATTTTTAATATTGATATTTAATTGATTTCAATTTAGCCTGTGCAACCTTTTCAGACATTAAAATTTGTACTTTAAATCTCTATGTCCGAGCACATGCACGTATTTATAGCATAGCTAATTTCACCTAATTAGTGATTTCGTTGATTTTGAAAATCTCTATGTCATTAAGGATATGTATACTAGAGCTGTTACTTGTGTCCAAACACAAGGAGGATTGACAAAATATTTTCCTATTTGGTTGGATTACATCAAGGATCAACATTAAGCCCTTATCTTTTACTTTAGTTATGGATGTTCTTACGAGGTATTTACAAGAAGATGTACTTTGGTGTATGCTTTTCCGATGACATTCTTCTTGTTGATAAGACTAGAGGAGTCCAACGAAACTTGAATTATAGAGGTCAACTTTAGAGTCTAAAGATTTTCGTTTAAGTAGATCTAAAACTAAATATATGGAGTGTAATTTTAGTTGTAGAAGTTTTAGTGGTAGTGTTGTGACTTTAGGTGATCAAATCATTAATAAGAGTGAGCGATTCAGATATTTAGGCTCTATTGTTCAAAATGATGGTGAAATAGATGGAGATGTTATTAGTAGAATTCAAGTTGGATGGTTGAAGTGGAGGAATGCATCTGGCCTATAATGTGATAGAAAAGTTTCACTTAAACTAAAGGGAAAATTTTTTAAGATGGTGGTAAGACCTGCAATGCCTTATGGTGCAGAATGTTGGCCAATAAAAGAGAAGCATAAGACTAAGTTAAGTGTTACAGAGTTGAGAATGCTAAGGTGGATGAGTGGCTTTACTCTTAGAGATAGAATGCAAAATGAGTGTTCGAAAAAAAGTTGGAGTAGCTCAGTGGTAGATAAGATTAGGGAGAGTCACCTTAGATGGTTTGGTCACATAAAGCGTCGTCCAAGATGACAGAGAGTAGATGCATTAGATTTGTCTTATGTTAAGAAAGGTAGAGGTAGACCTAAAAAGACTTGGTTAAGATGTATAAAAAATGATCTTAGTATACGTGAATTAAATGATAATTTGACACATAATAGGACACAATGGAGACGAAGGATTCATGTAGCCGACCCCACCTAGTGAGATTAAGGCTTATTGTTGTTGTTGTTGATTTTGAAAATCATAATTTAGAATGAAGTTCCTTAATTTTTATATTGAAGGAAAGCTTCTTCATTCGTGTAGCATTTAGTTTAGTGTCGATTTGTTTGCTTAAAAAATTACAGATCCGTGGCATTTCGAAGATTCCAACGTTATCGCAGGGCTACATCGAATCGTTTAGCTACCCGGCCACGCCTCGATGAGCATGACGGTTGATGTTTTAAAGCACCTCGGCCGATTTTCATCTCATCACGCCCTAATGAGCATAACGAGGCCTTCAATCACCTGTATTAAAGCAAATATATATGCAAATATTCTTCTCTCTTATATTTTATTCCCAGATTTAGTCAAAAATTTTGGTAGCATTTTGGCTTACTAGACGTGATGAAGTCTGTCGCGATACCACTGATTTTCATCTCATCACGCCCTGATGAGCATGACAAGACCTTCAAACCTGCATGAAAGAAGCATATATACGTATAATTTTCACATTCATTTCTTTACACATCCATAACCAACCACAACGATAAATAATTTGACTCATAGTTTTAAATCGTATGGGAGGTTGGTGTTGCGGGTTGAGCGAACAAGAGATTCTGTTGCCGAATGTATTGCAGTGTGCACGACCAATTGTGTGCACTCCTGAAAGCGTGACCATCTCATCTTGATAAAATCCCTTGTTACCAAAGCTCTTTCCATCTCGTCTTCCTCCAAGCACAGGATAGTTGACTAATGGAATTTTGTCAATATCCTTGTAGATGTCAAACTAATATGTACGTTTAACAGGATACATCACTCTTAAACTTGATAATATGGGGTTGTGCAAAACAACCGATCTTAAGCATGGAAGCTTTACTACTAGATTGAGAGTAGGTCCACTTCCAACAGATTGCCCATACGGGACAATATTTACCTCTTTTGCACCATAATTTTTAATGAGGCTTTTATAAACAACCTCGATATCATAATAGGTATTCTGCTCAGATGGCTTTCCCTATATTGATCATAGCCTGAGTAATCATATCCCATAAGATTGACTTGTAGGTGGATGCTAAGTTCGATGAACAACTCATACATATGGCCAAGATCAACCACATATCCATGGGAGTATGCAGCGTTGACGCTGCCATCGAGTTTCGTATATAGACGGCTACGATCTCCGTCCCCCGCCGCGTCGGCAGCCGCATCACCTCCACATTCTCCCTGTGCGAAAACTGGCTTATCATCATCAATCCCGAGACTGGTTCTCTCACCAGCTCGTACGAAGGCCAACTCAACGGAAAGAACGCCAATCCCCCATTCCCTTCCTTCTCTCTCTCTCTCTCTCTCTCTTTGTGTGTGTGTGTGCGCTATATAACACCTTGTGGAAGAATCCAAAGAGGAAGAGGTAAGAGGACGAATTAACGAGGAATGCCATTGGGCATGTTGCATCCGGGGACTTTTGCCTTAGGACCGGAGACTTCTGCCTTAGGAGATCAGGAAAAAAGTAGAATGGAAACTTCTTCAAATGATTAGGAGGAAAGAGTTTTCTGATAAGAGAAGACGGCCTCATCGTAAAGACCAAGTGCAAGGTAGGTGTTGCCAATGCTCACGTCTCTGGAGGCAACTTCAGTCTCATGACCGTTGGCAATCATGGCCATGAGGACCAACACTAAATGCTCTAGAGCCTCGTCATAGTCACCCTTGGCATCGCAGATAATAGCCATCAAACGTCGATCTGCAGCCTCCTCGATGGAAGCTGTCGCGCTCTGCTCTCAGTGGATCTTAAGGGTTTTCTGGCAGAGCTTCTCTGCCTTGTCAAACTGCATTGCTTGGACGTGGGCTTCGGGGACGAAGCCGATGAGATCTTGCGGTTTACAAAAAAAACCATCGGTAGAAGAGCGCTTACGGTTCCTCAACTGAACGAATGAGAGAGGGCGATTCGGAGGGAACGGTTTTGGCTTTAGGAGACGGCATTAGAGGCGGGATTGGTTATGGGAAATTGAACAAAGCGGAAGCGGTTTTGAAAACCAACAGGGGGCGGTTGAGGAGCCGAAAAACTGAATTTCACAGTTCTTTTTAAGGAGATGAATGAGAGCCTCCGCTTGTGTGAGAAACGAAGCCGAGGCAGAATCAGTTGAGCTTGCGGGTTTGTTTTGACCAAGGGCATATGTGAAGCCTTTTCTTTTTTTTCTTTTTTTTTTCTTTTTAGATATACTAACGGCAATATTTTTTCCTCTTTTTTTTATTATATACTAATGATAATATTTTTTTCTTTTTTTTTTTTCTCTTTTTTTTTTCTTCTTATTATATACTAATTTTTTTCTTTTTTTTATGTAATATCTATTTATATTTATAATATATATATAAATATATTTATAACATAAATGTATCTATGTTATATATATATTTACGTATATATAGTATAAATATATTTACGCACTATTATTATTTTTTCTCTTTTTTTATTCTCAAAAAATGGGATACCAAAGAGAGTCAACAAATGCCTCCCAACAAATATGATACACGCATGACGCGGATCGTATTTGTTGCGACTAATTTACGGCTCCTTAGTGTAGCTTTTTATTCTCTCTTTGTTTATGTGTTATCATGCTTTCACCCGAATTCTTATATGTGTTTCCTCTGATCATTTAGCAGGAGGATGTTTACTTGGAGGAGATCAGACGACTTGTCTCCTAGTGAGCTTAACAAGAAGGTATTTGGCTGGAGATTGATATACATGATCCTCGTGAAGATACCGATATCAGGGATAAGATCGAGCAGCATACTGACATGTTGAGAGGACGTGAATTTCTGGGTTTGCACGATCCCCTACTGCGTGGATCGTGCTTGACTCCTCTTGCTTCGAGGATCCCGCAGATTGGGTGGCTACCATTAAATCAGGACAACTGGATGGCACAAGAATTCGGGATATTGTGATATTTTACCGCTTCCCGGCGATTGAGCAGAGTTCTAGACTGAGCCACCGCCACTACCGAGTTAGACTTGCTTCGAGATTCATCCATCGTGATCCCTAGTCTTCCTTGTGGATACGTCACATGGGCTAGAAACATCTTGTGGGCTCACAGAGACACCTTACGGATAGCTAGTATTTATGAAGCAGTGTATGCGTCTATATCTGATTTTAGTGGCATTCCCCCTGCTTGAGCTTACGGAGTTGTAGAGTTTTGGGACAATAGCCGCAACACATGTTGGATAGGCTCGGAGGAGTTGACAATCACACTTTGGGACTTACAGACTATGTCAGGACTCCCAGTGTTTGGTTACCACTACGAGGAGTGTGTTCCACCGACGGAGTTATTATAACCTTCAGTTGACGGTGACTGACGAGGTAGATTAATCATGCCACCAGCTTATATTGATCTTTTGAGCCACTACCACCAGACCTTTAGAGCTTCGGGATATTCTAGGCGCTGATGTGCTACACTTCCCGTGAGTACATGGATTGAGTTTCTTGCAGAGGAGCTTTGTCCGAGGAGTATGTATTGCTACATGATCCTTTTGATTGGGAGTATCGACGCCGTAGTTTGTCCGAGGATACCATGAGCCTTCTTTACCGCCATGCATCTCTTCTCCGTATACTCTGGTGAGGAGTTGCTCTGTGGTTCATGGTTATCTTTGTGCTATCAATTACAGAGAGGTCTATATGCCCGGGTGTTCTATTAGCGCCAGATTTCACGAGGCGATCTCATTAGCTCCAAGCTATTTTAGAGTTCTGAGTTTTTGGGGCGATTTGAGGCGATTCATTAAAATGTTTACATTGTCTTGGCATTACTTATATGCTTGGATTCACCTTCATATACATGGAACCTATGCATGTTTCGAGTACCCATCATACTTTTCAGAGCGAGAATATCCCATAGTTATTCAACTGTACTGAGCATCATCTACCTTTGAGAGGGATAGATACGCCCGTTTCTTCTTTGCAACTCACTTGGTCGGATCGATTCTTGCTAGTTCACGAGCCGAAGCTTGGTTTGCCACCGACTTGATAGAGACCGATCTACCGATGGCTGATAAGAGTGATAGAGCCTCACTATTTTATAGTAGACGGACAGAGCGCCATTTTTTCGATAATGCCCGTGTGGTTGTGTTATAAGTTTGGTCAGTTAGTTATCATTGAGGGCTACCAACCCAATCATGTTGCATGACAGTTTGGATTTTCTCGATACAACTCATGACGGCCAATTCATCCGTGAATAGTAGATGTCAAGAAGACTAGGCCCACTTGAGACATGCTATTATGTCGCTTCTATAGCTACATTTACTGAGACTTGGTACTGGCTCTCATTTTCGGATAGCTCCTCCACAGAGCCACACAGGTCAGCTATACTCACCTCACTTTGGTACGATTGTCTTTTGGTCCTTTCTTGGAGCATGGCGCAAAAAGATATGAACGCAGAGTGAGGTCTTTGGGAGTTCCTCGAGGTCAGAGGACCCATCATCGATCACCATTGGCAGGAGATAGCAGCACTAGAGGTATGATCACTATCTTTCTCTCCTTCCATACTTCTGTCATCTTCTTCGTTGTATCATTAAAATATATTCAGTATATCTGATATTTTGATTTGATTATGACAGATGCGCCAGTTGACAAGGAGGTTAGGGCTGAGGACACCACTCCTCATAGTAGAGTCAGAACTAGGGATTCTACTCCTAGTTATACTGAGCTTTCTTCACCGATAGAAGAGCGCTTCGAGGACGAAGCCGATGAGATCTTGCGGTTTACAAAAAAAATCATCGATAGAAGAGCGCTTAAGATTCCTCAACCGAACGAATAAGAGAGGGCGATTTGGAGGGAACGGTTTTGGCTTTAGGAGACAGCATTAGAGGCGGAATCGGTTACGGGAAATTGAACAAACCGGAAGCGGTTTTGAAAACCAACAGGGCGGTTGAGGAGCCAAGAACTGAATTTCACTGTTCTTTTAAGAGAAGAACGAGAGCCTCTGCTGTGAGAAACGGCGGGCGAATCATTGAGCTTATGGGTTTGTTTTGGCCGAGGGCATATGTGAGGTCTCTTTTTTCTCTTTTTTTTCTTTTTATATATACTAACGACAATATTTTTTTTTCTTTTTATTATATACTAACTATAATATTTTTCTTTTTTTTCTTTTTATTATATACTAATATTTTATCCTTATGTAATATCTATTTATATTTATATATATATATATATATATATATATATATATATATATATATATATATATATATATATATATATATATATATATATATATATATATATATATATATATATATATATATATATTTATAACATAAATGTATCTATGTTATATATATCTTACACTATTACTTTTTTTTCTCTTTTTTTTATTCTCAAAATGGGATACCAAAGAGGGTCAACAGCTCTTATTTTGATATCTTATGTTACATTGATATTAGTGTAACACTTCAAACTTCATGATCAACATCAACATATTAATATGCAACTTTATGTAATTTATTACTTTCTACAATATTAGAATGTTAATGTATTACATTTTAATATGTTAAAAAGTTAGGATGTTAATATATTACTTCTTGCTTTGTATTTTGATGTATGTACAATACATCTTACTTTGCGCAATTTGGCTTACGCCTCAAAACACCTTGTGGCTTACGTCTCAAAACACCTTGCTTTCTTGCTTTATGGACAAAAAAACACCTCAATACTGATTACTTTGATATAAGATAATTGAGGAAGAGAGAAACTTATTATTTTAAGACTATTTTAAATTGCTATATTAGTAGCTCTTACTTTGATATATTATGTTACTTTGATCTTAGTATAACACTTCAAACTTCATGATCGATGTCAAGATGTTAATATGTTACTTTACGTAATTTATTGCTTTCTACAATATTAGAATGTTAATGCATTACATTTTAATATGTTAATATGTTAGGATGTCAATATATTACTTCTTGCTTTGTATTTTGACTTGTGTACAATACTTCTTACTTTGCATTTGGCTATGCCTCAAAACACCTTGTGGCTTACACCTTGCTTCATGGACAAAAAACACCTCAATACTCAATTGCGCAATTTTAAACTTTGTTGCCTACTATAAATCTAAAGAAGTAAAGTCCAATTTGAATTTCTCTATGAAGTCATCAAGGATAAATAATATCATGTGATGTAATGCTATTCTGCCAATAATTCTTGGTTTCCCATGCATTTTCTTCTTACAGTTTCTCCATCAAGGGCTAAGGGATGAGGACTAAATATTATGAAGGAGATCAAAGAGTTGACGGCTAGAGCGTGCAGAAGAATAGAAGGCTACATGGATGCTACAAACAAAGGCATGCTTGCAAAAGGATCATGGCTGCTATGATACCAAATAATGTAGATAAGAAAAGTGAAAGAGAAGAACAGGTGTTAGAGAAAGATCTTCAAGACATTAAGAGAATAGTAGCATAAGTCCGCTAAGAGAGTATATTAACTATTAAGAGAAATTTTTTATTCAATTCAATATTTTAAAAAGCAAAATCAAGAATTGAGATTTTTTTTTCCATTGCAAAGTGAGGTGTAAACCTTAAAACAAAAAATATAAAAAATTCATAAATATGACAAACTATTAACATTTTCACATAGTTCATTATCATAAAGATATAAAATACAAATCATAATATCAATTATTAACATAAAACATAAAATTGAAATGAGATTTTATATAAGCACTCACTTAAAATTTAAATACGCCATAAGGATCAAAATCTATAGAGACCTCATCACCACTTTCATTATTTTGAAGAACTAGTATATGTCATCCTTGGAGTATTCATCTTCAAAATCTTATTCAACTACAACAATTGTCTTATTACTCTATGATAGTTAACAATGTATTCAATATAGTTTTAAATAATAGATTAATAACATAGAGGAAGATAGATGCATTGCTCTGGCTTGTACTTCTCAAAAATGTGTCAATATATAGAGGCTTTAGCTAGTATTGCTCGGAGAATAAAAGTAGCACCGGCTAAAATGAATTAGGAGAGATAGATCTCTCAAAATCGAAAACTCTAACTCCTATGAGATGGTGAGATAAATAGATAAAAAATATAATAATTTAAAAATATATTAATAATAAAATAAATTAATTATAATTATTAGTTATAAAAAATAAAGTGAGTAATCACCTCAAAAGATCTCTCAAAATCGAAAACTCTAACTCATATGAGATGGTGAGATAAATAGATAAAAATATAATAATTTAAAAATATATTAATAATAAAATAAATTAATTATAATTATTAGTTATAAAAAATAAAGTGAGTAATCACCTCAAAGCGACTCAAGACATATGCCTCACTTGAAAAAAGTATAAGCCTTATTAGAACGAGTGAGGCTTAACTCAACGTGCATTTCATGCACCTCAATTATAAATACCTCGAGGAGAATACCTTGAACACTTTTAAACAATGATTCAATTCATTATGCAACTAATCATAGACAAATCTAGAATTCCTAATTATAAAAAAGGTTACAAAGGTAATATTAATCATTATAATTCAAATCAAATCATATATAAACTAAATCTAATTCTAAATAATTTAAACTCAAACCTAAAATAATAAATAATAAATAATAAATTAATTAATCCTAATAAGATAAATAAAATAAACTTAAATAAATTATATTTTAAAATGATGAAAACAAACATAGATCAAATATCTTGTGCTACATCACTCTCACTCACTCATCCTTGAGATTTTGCAAAACTCTTTCATATCCTTGCCTTTGGTAACCTAAAAAATGAGCACTTTGCTCATTACATAAAATTGTTGGGGCACAAATGGTTGATGGTTGATGATTGATGGTTGAAAAATAAATATGAATGAGATAGATGGTGAGTGGTAACAGGTGGTTGAGAAGTATAATAATCAGCCAATTGATACTTCATCATCATCCCTACATGAAAGAAACTCATTCTCAAATTTGATAATTTTATGAAGCACCTCTCCCCAGCATGGTTGATCAATGTTATGGAAATATTTAAGTTGTTGATTGTCAGCAGAGGTTTGGGAAGACAATAAAAATGCTCATGGAAATTGTATGTCGAAAGGAAAACTCAATCACTAAGTATGTAGGTGGAACCATCTCATTTGCTACGACAAGACCGAATGGTAAATTCTAACCTCTTAACTTGTGAAAATTAAGTATACAACTTTAAGAACTTTAATAATTACCTTTGTTTAGTTGGCATCAAATAGTGGTACTATTGTGTATGAGCTTCATGCTTTAAGAGAACCATTGTTTAAAATTGTGCAAGCCGAGATGCACCTTAGCACAATTTGAGCCCAAACCGCATCAAGGCTTATGCCTCATGGGATTCAAGTGAGGCTCATGACCGACATTTGGTTATACACTTAACTTCAATTCCATTAAGGCATGTGCCTCTTCATTTTAGGAGTTTTTATTTTAATTAATATTATAAGTTATAATGGAGTAGTCACCCCTTCATGCACATAGCTCCCATCACATATGAAACTCCCTTTTCATGCATTCAATGCCCTTTTCTTGGGTCATTGTTGCAACCATTGCCTCCTCGAGTGATTAGAGTATCGAGGACTCGATTAATTTTATATTTTTATTTAGATATATGGATATTATTATGTTGGATTATATGAGTGAAAGAGAGAAATTCATTTGATATCTTATTTTTCTTTGATATATTATGTTACTTCTATTTTATGTCTTATGTTACTTTGATTAATTGATATTCTACTAATGTTATTTGTTACATGATGTTTTGCGTTCATACACATACAATTTATATTATCATCCTTATATCTACATAAAGCTTCAAAATTGAGTTTTCATGTTCCTTAATGAGCTCACAAGTGGCATAGGCTTGGTAAAAGATAAATCTTATGTACTCACAACCTAGTGATAAAAGTTCTACAGCTTATCTATCATCAACTAAGCAAATTGTTGAGGCTCAATAAAAGCTAGGCCAAAAGGATCATGAGTGGGGAGATAAGTTAAATGGTTCGGACAAAGATTACTGTGCAACTAATGACAAATAAGAAGATTCAATGGAAATCATTGCTTTGGTCATTTTGTTAATCTACTACATCAAGACAAATCATTAGTCATCCATAGAAGATAAGCTTTCATTATTGTACTTATCAATTTTAAACAATTGCCCTATGAACACTTTTAGATACTTTTATCTTTTTATATAAGAATTATCTTAGGTGGATAATTTTATCTTTAATGGATTATTGTACCACCAATTTTATAGTGTTTTTATATGATCATATGGATTTAGTAAATGTCCCTGACTTATGATTGTATATAGTAAAAATGTGTGTACCATCCTTTCCTCTCCTTTAGTTCCCTCTATCTACCACACCCTTCCAAACAAATATGAGATAAAGTATGCTTAAACTATATGCAATGTAATTAACAAACATATATGGTATAACATGTTTACACAAACATGAAAAGATCTATGAATATTATATGAATGGCATACAAAATGCATAGAGCTCCTATTAAGGAAAAAAAATTGATTTATGCAACCTTACACCTACATTTGTTGAAAGGTTGTTTCATAGATGATTACTTTTTGATCGAGTTTTTAAAATTTTTTCTCTTCAAAATTGTTTTTGAAAGTTAGAGTTGCTAAAATATAGTGGCTATTAGAAAGTTATTATTTGAATTTTAAAATTAAAAAATATTATAGCACCATGTCGTTTTCAAAAAAATTATTTGAAACATAACAATTCCAAAAATATCTTTATAAAATGCTAGAACAGCCCTAAACAAACCGTCAGATTACTTATGCGAGTCATCAAGATAAAAGTGAAGTCACCATAGAGTTTAGTTTAAACATCTAAATGATATATAGTAAAATCATAAATAAATAATGATGCATAATAAAAAAATCACAAAATTTAAAAGGGTAAACAAATAAGAAAGAATTCAATAATATTATTGACTCCTAAAATTAATAACAAGCAATACAAAAGAATAGAGATGCATTTCTCTTTAACAAACCATAAATCTTATTAAAATTAATAACAAACCACCTAATTATACTATAACTAATCCTAATTTCAATTTGTTGGGAAGAAAAACCACTCTTATCATAGGGGATGTCCATCACTTTTGGGGATCCTAGATGTAGATTAAAGCCCATAATGCCATACTTAGTTGGCTAAAATTAAAATTTAATGAAAAATTTTGGTTAAAAAATCTTTTAACCCAAACTTGTGACTTCATTTTGAACTCCTTTAAAATAAAAAAGGTATAAATGAAGCATTTGTGATTTGAATTTTGGATGGATTAGCAAGAGCATATATTTCTATCAATCTTACAAAAGAACATCAAAATTGAGGTATAGCGACATGCATCTTGTATATTAAGTGACAACTTTTACATAAAGTATGATATACTTCTCTATTGTAGCTTTTATAAGACATAAAGAGAGTTATTAAATGATTGTCTTTCAGAGTTTCCAACAATCATTAACTTCTTTTAAAATTTTTTAGTATTACAATTATCAGTAAAAGACAAAAAAATGTGAAATTCTCAATAACATGATCAAGGAGCAATACAATATACAAAGATCAAGTGTTTTATAATGAGAGAGAAAGAGAGAAGTTCATAAATAGGTTTACTTTCTATTATAGATAGAAAAATATATGAATGAGAGAGTAGAGATTATTTGAATAAGAGAGATTAAGACATACAATGTGAATATAACCTAAGTAAGACATAAATTTAGCGACAACTACATATAAGGTGGAATAAGTTTTATTATTTAATTTGATTTAAAAGTTTAGGCTTCAAAATATATATATATATATATATATATATATATATATATATATATATATATATATATATATATATATATATATATTAGAACAATAAATGAGATTCATCTTTAAAATATGAAATGAAGAATTATTTATAAGTACTAGTAGTCCCTTAAGAATAACTCCATGGTGGATAGTGACATGTGATCATGTGTTAATAAACTAAACCAAATGATTCAGAGTTGAGCTAGACAAATTTCACTTGAGGAGACAGTGAGTGTCATTTATTAGAGGTGGATTATATACATATGCTTGACGATGTTTAAGCATATATCATGTTGGTTAGTCATGTAGGTCAAGTTATACTGCTTGGTTTCATGTGTCAAACTATCATTAGCACATACATTTTATAATAGTTGTTATTTTGATGAATAATGGAAGTGTGCTTAATAGAATCTGATAACTTTGAGATTTGAGTTTTTGAATGTTTAAATTGGATGGAGGTTCGATTATAGTATTGTGGCATGTTGAAGACTTATCTATTAATTATACTATAATATCAACACATATAACTCATCATTTAGATATGTAGTCAAAGTAGCTACTTGAAGTCACGCCTCTCTTAAAGCTCATCCTTTACATTGTCAAAATAGTGGCACAAATTATCTTATGGGGGCTTAATCCATAAATTCTCCCATGTAATTTTTCTCCAAGGATTAGCATTCACATTTTATATTATAATTATTGAGATAAACACTCAAGCATCTCTTTACATCAAAGCTTTAATGATATATATATATCTTTTCAATGCATGTATAAAGCTAGTAAAAATTAACATTCATGAGAATTTTCAAATATTAACTTATTAAGACACATGTTATAATGTTTGCATAATTATGTCAATGCTCATCCAATTCAAATGGAATTAATTCCAAATGATGTTACTCCATGGATCGGGATTATAAATCCTACTATTTTCATCTAGGAAATAGTATTGAAATGGAAGTACTTGAAGCACTTGGAAAGTCTGTTGAAAATTTTCAAGTAAAAATATTTCTTTAAAAGACTTGATTATAAGTTCTTAAATAGTAAGATGAGCGAAGATTTACTATTTTAGGCACAATAGTACCTAAAGGACCCAACAAATCCCTAATTGGAGTCATGGGATCCGATCCTTTTGTCGCATTATTATATCTCAAAGTATTGAAGGGACCAATTTGAGAGCAATTGGATGATGACAAAATTATGAAAGATTGGCATTTCTTATTTCGATTCAACAACGTACCAAAAGTTCCCTTATGTTGGGGAAATGATTGAATCTTTGCCTTGGAATCAAAAGGATTTCTGTAGATATGATCTAATTCATTATTGGAAATCAATCCTGAACCTGGTGTATCATACCTTTTTTTGGTATATGAAATAGTGGACTTTACTAACTCAATTCAGATGAAATCACGAAGCAGATCATTTGCCCTTATTTCAACAAAAGAAGCATGAACCTCTTCTTCTATAGAACTCTTTTTTTCTTGGTCCCAAGTCAATACTAAGCAAGCCCGAACTAATTGAATACTTGTGTGAGAAATTTCTTGAATTGACTTGCCATTTCCATAAAGTATATAATTGACAATTCGAAGTTGGACATTATCCTTTTCCTGCAAGAGATCCTAAAAGAAAAGTGTTGCTAAATTTATTCCGTCAGCTATTTTATATGTGACTACGGGACGAACCAAAACAAAAGACTTTTTTTTTGGTAGTGTAATCGTTGGACATAGATCCAATTTTTCAATTTTTTGATCCTTTAGAATCTTTTTTTCCCATTCCCGGTGGTATCAAAATTTCACCGCGTCTAGATATTTTATCCACCTCTAGAAAAATGAATATCTCCAGAAAAGATTTTCGCCCATACTTTTTTTCTCCACTGACTAATCCACCTACTGACTTCTTGTATTTATATTTAAAGCAAGTCGTGTATCTGCTCCAATGATACTATTGTTCCGGACCATTATGGGTGAAGATTCGGGTAAGATATGCACTTCCTCGGGAATGAAAAAAATCGATCTACTTTAGTTTGCATTTGGTATTTGAACTAAATTCTTTTGCTCCTCGATACTCAATCAAATTCTCTTTTTTACAATTGAATCTACTTCATAAATCCCATATTTAGTAATTCCCAAGCTTCTTCTCAGTATGGATCATCAAAATAAGCAAGAATACTATTTCTACGTAAAATTCGAAATACCAAAACAGGGTCTTAGCTTTTTTTCATGTTCTTCATCATATTGTAAGGGAATCACGAATCTATTCTTTCGCTTTTTCTCCAAGGAATTCTCTTGACAAATATAAGTAAAAGGCTCTATGAGATTCCAATGACCCTTGGTCCGATAAGATTTTGAATAGTCAAGAATTTTCCTATCTTTTTTACCAAAAGTATCCAACAATTTATGTTTTACTTGATCATGAGTGAGAGATCAAAGATATATCTTTCTTCGAGAGAAAAAGAATTAGTATTAAATTGATCTTGATCCTTGTGGAGTGAAAAAGACCCTATCTTGGATCTGATAGATCTCCTCGCTAATATCCATAAATGACTTGTTTTGGTAATAGATGAACATTACTATATGTATATTGCATGATAGCCATCGGTGCTCCGGTGCATTTCTCCTTCCGACTCAAAATAAATATGTTTTGAACCCTCTCTTTAAAATGAAAAGTGGACGCTCGCATGAATCGGCAATCACTTGATTCTATATATTGATCATTTTGAACTAAAATCAAACTTTTTGTTGGAATATTCACATTATGTATAATATCTCAACTCTCAATAGTTACATACAAGTATATAAAACATAGAAAAGCGGGATGCCCATGACAAAATGCGTGGGATGAACCAAATCCTCATCAAATATTATTTTTCCATTAGGGAGCTCATATTCGGCGTGTGAATACTCCGGTATGAAAAGTTCTTAATGTTAGAGTCCGGTTCCCTAATTGATTGACCCACAATAATGCCTACGGCTTCTCCCAAACCAGTCACCATGAGTAGGACTCCGACCATAACATAATTGACAGATCCAAGATGTACTCCTGCAAGTAAAAGGGGTTTGAATATATATTGGGTGTGCTCGAAATTTTATGAATCGATTAACAAGTCCAATTCCAATATATTTATTTTGAGTGGAAATGCATCGTAGACCAATATATATATCACCGCTAATACACCAATTAATGTTTGGACAAAAATCTTTTTTGTCATCCAATTTTGAGGACTCACAAAAATACCGGATAGTACCACAATCCATTCTACGCATAAGAATGTGTTGAACTACTTCAACAAGTCTACGCAGGTATCCGAATTTGATGTTTGTACGGATCTACAACCCCTTTGCGGGCTCCGTAGCAAGAAATTATATATTACAAAGAAAGCCCTTCAGTAAATTGTTTTGAATGGGTAAATCAATCATTTGTCCTTGAGGATCCGACATTAATCCTCATACCTACTAATTGGTGTACTTGAGATGCATTTCCTCTAGCCCCAAAAGGACATTAGATTGACTGGATTAGGGATCGTCATCCCAAAATTAGGATTCATTTCTTGTCTCAAATATTCACTTGTAGCATATCATATCTCAACGGATTGACGTAATTTTTCTACCACATGTACATTTCCATAATGATGATTTTTCTCTAAAAGAAAACTTTATTATTCAGTGTCTTGAACTAACCATCCCTTAGAAGGTATTGTTAAAAGATCATTAATTCCTAATGAAATAGATGTAGCAGTGGCTCTTTGGAAACCCAAAGCCTTCATTTGATCCGGGATATGTGATGTATATGCCATTGAAATGATCTATTAATCTACTAATAAGTCATTTTATAGCAATTCTATCTATCACTTTATTGTGAGAGACCAGACGGTCGTCGCCATAAGGACCTCCATATTCGATGAGTAAGATTCCACAATGGCCTGGGGTGATTCAAAGACTTCTTTCCTCAATCTTGATTCACGAAATTTAGAAATTATGATACCGGTAAAATTGGAGAGACCCAAATTTCCATAAGTATGGGCATCACTAATAGAATTTCTTAGTTTATATATAGAGCATGAGTTAGATAGCCTATGAGTAGGCCTGCCAAAACCCCTATATGGCTTCTTCTATTTCTCAATAAAAAGAAAGATGACCAACAGCAGTTCGAATGTATATACAATGAATTTCTCTTTTTACACTTCCAATTATTTAAATCTCATTATAATTACCAAAAGATTCATATTGAACTTCGATGGGAACTTCTCTTGAGCCAACACGTTGATCTAGTCTCCACCGGAGCCACAAAGGACTATCTAAATGAATTCGTTCGCCGATAAGCTCCAAGTGCATCATAAGAACTACAAAAATACGGCTCTTTTGTATACTTAAAGTTATTCTTGTAAGCTTCCTTTTTCGCAATTAGGATTATATTGATTATACCTATTTGCACAAATACCTCGGAGATTCTCGATCATTAATACATAGAGTCCAATAAGCATATCTTGAGTTGAAAAGGGGATCCCCAATACTGGAGACAAGAGATTCATATGAGAAAACATAAGTAAACGAGCCGCTTGAGCTTCCAAAGATAAAGGTATGTGAGACCATTTAATCCCCATCAAAGTCTGCGTTGAAGCCCTTACAAACTAATGGGTGTAAACAAATAGCACGCCCCTCCACTAAAATGGATTGGAATACCTGTATACCCAATCTATGAAGGGTGGGCACTCTATTCAACAATACAAGATGCCCCTGCATCACTTCTTGAAGGATTTCCTATACAATGGGTTCTTTTTCCCTAATTTTGCTTGTAGCAATCCCTGTATTAGAAGCAAAATCTTGTCTGATTAGACCATGAATTACAAATGTTTGGAAGAGCTCTATTGCTATTTCTTGAGGTAATCCACATTGATGTAATGAAAGCAAAGGACCCACGATAATGACGGAACACCCCAAATAATCGACCCATTTACCAAGCAGAGTCTCACAAAATCTTCCTTCTTTGCCTTCAATTACATCAGAAAATGACTTGTAAACTTTATTATAACCATCTCTCATGGGTTGTCCGCGGATCCCATTATCAAAAAGTGTATCCACGGCCTCTTGTACCATTTCTCTTGACACATTACTAATTCCCCTGATGTAGATCTACTTGTTGCTAATAGATCGGTAAGAGTATTGTTCTAATAAATGACTCTTCTATAGAGTTCATTAATATCTGAACTCATTAGTTTACCTCCTATCTCTGAATGATTGGTCTCAACTGAGGAAGAACTGTAATAGGCACAAAACCATCCATTCTGGGTTTGCATTTGTTCAAGAAAATGTTTAGCTAATTCTATGTGCCTAACCAAAAAATCTTTCTTCTTTCTAATTTTTTGATCTTCCCATTCATTTCTGGACTCTTTGTCCCTAATTCCTTCCATTATACCAAAAAATTCTCTAAAAACCAATCTCATTGTTCTCTCGATAGCACTGCCTAGATATTTCTATATCAAATGTCTCAAATCTTGAGTAGTTAAAAGAGTGGGATGCGTATTTCGTGATTGGATTTCATATTGAATGAACCTCGTAATCATAAGAAAGTAGGTTTTTTAGCTATAGGCCTAGCAAAAGAAAAATTGAGATAAGTTCCTATAGTATTGGATTTCCGCCCCCCCTCACAATCGGACGTGAAGGTTTCCTCTCATCCGGCTCAAGTAGTTAAACCAAATAAAGAAAAGGGTTCTTCTTCTTTTTAAACTTTGTTCCAGAAAATCTTACAAAAAGCTACTCTTTACTCAAGTTCCCAGTAAGGACCAGCCTTTCATTGATTCATTCTTATCTTATTTTATATTTTATTATATTTTATTTTTTGATTTTCATCACTCTAACCTTTTAAACTTTGCTTTTATATTAAAAAAAATGTGAAATTATTGAGTAGTCTACTTCCCCTCAAATGATGAATCCCCTGAAAGGAATATTTTGGGACTCGTAAAGGATTTCTTTGTCTATAATTTGTATTGTTCCATTTGATCTTTTGTGTCTC